>OY882861.1:99989946-100029946 GCA_963693515.1 Pipistrellus nathusii | reverse complement strand
CCGTGTCCCCCTCTGTGTCCGCCTCTGCGTCCTCCTCCTCCGTGTCCCCTCCGTGTCCGCCTCCATGTCCCGGGGCAGCTGGCTGCAGGAGCCGCCCTGAGCCCAGGAGCCTGGGCCTGCGATGCCCTGAGCCGGCTCCTCCCCTGAGCTGCTCCGTGGCTTCCACCAGAGGGGAGGGGGCTCAGGGCCGGCATTCCCACGGAGCATCCCGGAGCCCAGCCCACGGGTGGGAGGCAGGGCAGCCGGGGCTGTGTGGCGGCGGGTCACCGAGAGCCCCTCCCGGCGTGTCCTCCCGGCAGCACATGGACCACTACTCCAGAACCAAGGCCATCGCCGACCAGCTGACCCTCTCGGCCAATGGCACGCCTCTCCCAGGTAAGGACCGGCCTGCTCGCGGCACGTGTGCGGCCCGCTGCCCTGCCCAACACGCATGTCCTAGCGTCCAGCTGGCGTGCTCGAGGCCCTGCCTTCGAGAGGACACGTCCCCGGGCCTCGGTCCCTCTCCATCCACAGTCTGAGCCCCTGGCCGTGGCCCACCTCCCTGAGGACCAGGAGGTGGCCCCGCCGGCCCTCAGGCTGCTCACTGCCGGGGCGGGGGGACCGGGGGAGGGCCTGTGGAAGGACCCCTGGGAGGAATGAGCTCCTGGTTCGGGTTTGCGGTGGGTGTGGCACATGGAAGGGCTGCGAGTGACAGACAGATCGATCCAGGGAGCGGCTCCTGCCTCGGCAGTGCCTTTGCGGGCTGCAGGAGGAGCGGACGGGGAGGAGCGGACAGGGAGGAGTGGACACAGGCAGGGGCGGTGTGCGGTGGCCACGTGGCTGCCCGGTCTGGTCAGGCTGCCCGAGTTCAGAGCCCAGCCCCACTGCCAGTGGCCTGGGCAGTGCACCCCTCTGCGTGCCAGGGTCCTGCTGGGAGGAGAGGGGTGGAGCGGAGTCTCCCTCGGAGCTGTCTGAGGAATGACGATGGCGCTGCGGCGAGGGCACACGGACAGCCTGGTTAGGGGTGCTTCCTGCACCCACGCCTATTCACACCCAGTTCCACAGGCAGAACTTTCCACAACTTTCACAGCAGCCCTGCCTTCCAAACTCGGGACCGAGTCGATTTATATAAATTCCTCACTAACCAAGTCATCACTGTTTGCTTTCCAAAATTCAGAAACTTAAAACAAATCAGAAAACCCAGTTACCATCCAGTGGCGTGGCTCAGTGGCTGAGCGTCAACCTATGAACCAGGAGGTCAGAGTTCAATTCCTGGTCAGGGCACAGGCCCGGGTTGAAGGTTCGATCCCCGTGGTGGAGCGTACAGGAGGCAGCCGATCAGTGATTCTCTCTTCACTGATGTTTCTGTCTCTCTCTCCCTTCCTCTCTGAAATCAACAAGGATATCTTTTTTAAAAAAGAAAGTAAACTCTGTTACCCTCACTACCTAAACTCAGGGACCAGTTGGTTTTGGAAAGCCAGGGTGCTTGCAGTTATAAACCCTGAAATTTAGAGGGGAGGACACTGAGCTGAGAGGGTAACTGACTTAACTCGAGGTCACACAGTCTTAGGCGGCAGATGTGGGATTTGAACCCTTCCTCTGCCTCGGGGGTCTAACACCAGTGCTTGGGGCCTCACCCCCATCCTACGCTGTAGCTGAGCCGGTCTCTGGGAACGAGCTCTTTTCCCTAAAATCCTCCCCACCGCCCCGGCCGGATGCTCAGTGAGTTGGAGCATCATCCCGTAAGGTTGTGGGTTCGATGATTCCTGGTCAGAGCACATATAGGCTGTGGGTTTGATCCCTGTCAAGGGGCACATGGGAGGCAGCTGACCAATGTTTTTCTCTCTCCCCCTTTCTCTCTCTAAAATATAAGAATAAAAATAATCAGTAAACACATCCTCAGGTGAGGATTTAAAAAATCGGAATCCTCCCACCCCAGCACCCTGGGCCTGTCAGGAGCTTCCAGCTGTCTTCCTAGAGGGTTTGACCCTGTGCAGTTGGATTCTCTTCTCTACCTGCCCTCCTGTACCCTCTGCCACCTCCCACGCACACACACACACACACTCACACACACACACACACTCACACACACACGCACACACACACTCACACACACACACTCACACACACACTCACACACACTCACACACACACACTCACACTCACACTCACACACACACACATGCACACACACACACTCACACACACACACATTCACACACACACTCACACACACACGCACTCACACACACGCACACACACACTCACACTCACACACTCACACATACACACGCACACTCACATACACGCACACACACGCACACACACACACATACACACACTCACACACACTCACACACACGCGCGCACACACACACACTCACACGCACACACTCACACACACTCACACACACACGCGCGCACACACACACACACTCACACTCACACACGCACACGCACACACTCACACACACACGTGCACACACACACGCGCGCACACAGGCGCACACGCACACATACACACACTCTCTCTCACACACACACACACACACACACACACACACAGGACCAGCAGCCAAGAAGCCAGACACCTAATCCTCAGGCCAAGAATTATTTATATGAGCATCCCCCACTTTCCATGGTCAAGAGAGTCACGGATACCCCGGGCCGGGCGTCTGTGACGTGCCTGCCAGGCCCCGCCGGCCAATGTCACTGCAACCCGACTCTCCGCTGTGCCAGGCGCGGAGTCTAAAATTAGCCTCAGGCCGTTACAGACACGCTCACCTGATACCTGCCTCCCAGGCCAGCCCGCCGCCCGGCGTTTCCTGTCTTCGCTGCCCCGGCTGCCCCTCGGCCTGGCCGGGGCCCTGTCCCTGCCGGAGGCGCAGTGTGCAGAGCCCGGCTCGGACGGGGCTGGTGTGTGCCTCTGGGACCCTCGTGTCCTGTCCCAGGACAAACGGCCACCGCCTGGTGGCTCAGCACGCGGAGCGTCCCTGGAAGGCTCCCGGTCCTTCCTGCCCTCCCGCTCACCCCGGGGGTGTGGGTGCAGCAGCCAGTCTCGGCCTCGGCCCACAGGGCCGCTCCACTCCGGTCTCTGAGTCTCGGGTGAGGGCACCGGGCGTGGCTTAGGGGCCACCCCGGGGATCCAGGACCACCTCGTGTGAGGTCCTTGATTACCTGTGCGAAGACCCTTTTCCCAAACGAGGCCGGACCCGCAGCCTCTGGTGTGCACATGTTTTCAGAGCTGCCACCAACCCCTTCCCTGGGCCTCATCGTCAGTGAGGAGCTGATCCGGCAAGCAGTAGGGGGTGTGGCTGTGGCCCGCAGACACTGGTCCTGGCTAACCGGCAGACCGGGAGGTTGTGGGACAGAAATTTCTAGAAAAATGGCCGTGGAGGCAGCCCTCAGGGCCGGAGGGGCGGGAGCTGAGGACCAGTCTGGGTAAGCCCCCTCCTCGGATCGCTTTCCTGGGGGAGCACGGGTCACTGGCCAGCGAGGGCGCCGGCGCCGCCTCAGGGCCAGAGGCACAGCTGGACCTCCCAAGGGGAGAGGGTGAGCTTGGGGTGCAGCCGTGTGGGGTTCCCAAGTAGAGCATCGTCCAGGGGGCACCATCTCAGCTGAGGAGTTAGGCTGAGTGTCAAGTAATTTACAGAGAAGTAATTTTTTTTTTTTTTTTTTTTTTTTTTTTTTTTTTTTTTTTTTTTAATCAATCTTTATTGTTCATATTATTACAAAGGTTCCTCATTTCTTCCCCCCTCCACCAGGTTCCCCCCCCACTCTCCGTCCCCCCCCCATCCCCCATTGTCCTCATCCATAGGTGCAGTTTATGTTCAGTCTCTTCTTCCCTCAATTTCCCCAATAGTAAATCCCTTTTCAGATAGTAAATCAGTTACTTAGCATTTTCTCATATCAATAATACCTCCACATGTCCAATGATACACTTCACACAAAAGACATTTCCCACTAGGTCAACCAGCCTCATCCAGGCCCCACCCAAGGCACTCACAGATCAACACCCCAGTCCTAAACTAACGCAACACATCCAGATCTAAGCCTTCACCACTTCATTCAGCAGACCCTCAAGTTCCCACAAAAGTTTCCAGCCATGTCTGAGAAGCAGCCGTGGGGCAGGGGCAGGCAAGGAGCGAGCTGTTCTGGGCCAGGCTGCTCAGGGCCTGGCCTCTGTTGCTCTGGTTCATTCCACAACCAGCTGCTCCGGGTCTGGTCACTGCCGTTCCCGACCTAGTTGCTCTGGACTTGGCTGCTGCTACTCCGGGCCTGGCCGCTCCCAGCCTGGTAGCCGCTGCTCCGGGCCTGGCCGCACCCGACCCGCCTGCTCCCCCGGGCCTGGCCGCTCCCAGCCTGGCAGCCGCTGCTCCGGGCCTGGCCGCACCCGACCCGCCTGCTCCCCCGGGCCTGGCCGCTCCCAGCCTGGCAGCCGCTGCTCCGGGCCTGGCCGCACCAGCCCCGCCTGCTCCCCCGGGCCTGGCCGCTCCCAGCCTGGCAGCCGCTGCTCCGGGCCTGGCCGCACCCGACCCGCCTGCTCCCCCGGTCCTGGCCGCTCCCAGCCTGGCAGCCGCTGCTCCGGGCCTGGCCGCACCCGACCCGCCTGCTCCCCCGGGCCTGGCCGCTCCCAGCCTGGCAGCCGCTGCTCCGGGCCTGGCCGCACCCGACCCGCCTGCTCCCCCGGGCCTGGCCGCTCCCAGCCTGGCAGCCGCTGCTCCGGGCCTGGCCGCACCCGCCCCGCCTGCTCCCCCGGGCCTGGCCGCTCCCAGCCTGGCAGCCGCTGCTCCGGGCCTGGCCGCACCAGCCCCGCCTGCTCCCCCGGGCCTGGCCGCTCCCAGCCTGGCAGCCGCTGCTCCGGGCCTGGCCGCACCCGACCCGCCTGCTCCCCCGGGCCTGGCCGCTCCCAGCCTGGCAGCCGCTGCTCCGGGCCTGGCCGCACCCGACCCGCCTGCTCCCCCGGGCCTGGCCGCTCCCAGCCTGGCAGCCGCTGCTCCGGGCCTGGCCGCACCAGCCCCGCCTGCTCCCCCGGGCCTGGCCGCTCCCAGCCTGGCAGCCGCTGCTCCGGGCCTGGCCGCACCCGACCCGCCTGCTCCCCCGGTCCTGGCCGCTCCCAGCCTGGCAGCCGCTGCTCCGGGCCTGGCCGCACCCGACCCGCCTGCTCCCCCGGGCCTGGCCGCTCCCAGCCTGGCAGCCGCTGCTCCGGGCCTGGCCGCACCCGACCCGCCTGCTCCCCCAGGCCTGGCCGCTCCCAGCCTGGCAGCCGCTGCTCCGGGCCTGGCCGCACCCGCCCCGCCTGCTCCCCCGGGCCTGGCCGCTCCCAGCCTGGCAGCCGCTGCTCCGGGCCTGGCCGCACCAGCCCCGCCTGCTCCCCCGGGCCTGGCCGCTCCCAGCCTGGCAGCCGCTGCTCCGGGCCTGGCCGCACCCGACCCGCCTGCTCCCCCGGGCCTGGCCGCTCCCAGCCTGGCAGCCGCTGCTCCGGGCCTGGCCGCACCCGACCCGCCTGCTCCCCCGGGCCTGGCCGCTCCCAGCCTGGCAGCCGCTGCTCCGGGCCTGGCCGCATCCGACCCGCCTGCTCCCCCGGGCCTGGCCGCTCCCAGCCTGGCAGCCGCTGCTCCGGGCCTGGCCGCACCAGCCCCGCCTGCTCCCCCGGGCCTGGCCGCTCCCAGCCTGGCAGCCGCTGCTCCGGGCCTGGCCGCACCCGACCCGCCTGCTCCCCCGGGCCTGGCCGCTCCCAGCCTGGCAGCCGCTGCTCCGGGCCTGGCCGCACCCGACCCGCCTGCTCCCCCGGGCCTGGCCGCTCCCAGCCTGGCAGCCGCTGCTCCGGGCCTGGCCGCACCAGCCCCGCCTGCTCCCCCGGGCCTGGCCGCTCCCAGCCTGGCAGCCGCTGCTCCGGGCCTGGCCGCACCAGCCCCGCCTGCTCCCCCGGGCCTGGCCGCTCCCAGCCTGGCAGCCGCTGCTCCGGGCCTGGCCGCACCCGACCCGCCTGCTCCCCCGGGCCTGGCCGCTCCCAGCCTGGCAGCCGCTGCTCCGGGCCTGGCCGCACCAGCCCCGCCTGCTCCCCCGGGCCTGGCCGCTCCCAGCCTGGCAGCCGCTGCTCCGGGCCTGGCCGCACCAGCCCCGCCTGCTCCCCCGGGCCTGGCCGCTCCCAGCCTGGCAGCCGTTGCTCCGGGCCTGGCCGCACCAGCCCCGCCTGCTCCCCCGGGCCTGGCCGCTCCCAGCCTGGCAGCCGCTGCTCCGGGCCTGGCCGCACCAGCCCCGCCTGCTCCCCCGGGCCTGGCCGCTCCCAGCCTGGCAGCCGCTGCTCCGGGCCTGGCCGCACCCGACCCGGCTGCTCCCCCGGGCCTGGCCGCTCCCAGCCTGGCAGCCGCTGCTCCGGGCCTGGCCGCACCCGACCCGACTGCTCCCCCGGGCCTGGCCGCTCCCAGCCTGGCAGCTGCTGCTCCGGGCCTGGCCGCACCTGACCCGGCTGCTCTGGACCCGGCTGCCCCGGGCCCGGCCGCTCCGAGCCTGGCCACTCCCGACCTGGATGCTCTGGGCTTGGCTATTGCTGTTCTGGGTCTGGCTGCTCCCACCTCGGCTGCTCTGGGCCCGGCTTCTTCGGGCCCGGCCACTCCGGGTCTGGGTGTTCCTGGACTGGCCACCCTGGGCTTGGCCGCCTCCGCCTCATGCCTGGCTGCCACTGCCCCAGGTCTGGCTACTCCAGTGCTGGCTGTTGATGCTCTGGTTCTGGCTGCTGTTGTTCTGGGGCCTGGCCGTTGCTGCTCCGGGTCTGGCTGCCACTGCCTTGTGCCTGGCCACTCTAGGCCTGGCCGTCGCTGTTCCAACATTCTGTCCTTTTTTTTTCTTTTTAAAACGCATTTATGTTGCAATGTTGGCTGGTGAGTTGAGTTCTGACTTAGTCTTTGATTTTTCAAGATCTTCTTTGTATTCTTACTTAAGTAATTTTACTATTTTTTGCTCTCACTTGATTTCTTCACATTGAGAACTTCTTTGGTTTCTTCCTCCTTGTCCTGGGAGCTCAGCAGGTTGGCCTGTGGCACCCCTTTGTTCTCCGCGGGCTCCTGCGCTGCTTCAGCCTGTTGCCGGGACGGCGCCGCCCAGGAAGCAGCCCCCGGCCTTGGCTCCATTGCCCGAGCTCAGTGGTCAAAGGCTCAGGGGCACCCAGGCCCCCAGGGGCCTCGTGGCCCGCCTCCTTGCTGGTGCCCGGTTGGCTGGAGTCCGGCAGGGGCTTCCGCTCCCCTCCGTGTTCCCCCAGCCTAGAGCTTTTTTTTTCTCCTTCCCGCTAGGGAAGTCCAGCATCAGAGTCAACAGACTGTCCTCTACGAGCAGTTTGTGCGAGTCCCACAGACTGTCCTCTGCGCGCAGTTTGCGCGAGTCCCACAGACTGTCCTCTGCGCGCAGTTTGCGCGAGTCCTGGGGGCCCGGCCTTTCGCCGCTCTCCCCGGACTCCACCTCACAGCCCCGTCTCCCTCTGCCTGAGCCTGGGTCCCCAGGGATTAGCCCAGAACTGGGGTTCGGAGCAGTCCGGACTGAGGCTCAGCGCCGCCGGAGGCCTTGTTTCTTCCGGCTAGGGCAACCCAGCATCAGAGTCAACATTCAGTCCTCTGCGCGCATTGCGCGCGACTCCCGGGGCCCTGCCTTTTGCCATTTTTCCGCCTCACGTCCCTGTCTCCTCCCGCCGGAGCCTGGGTCCCCAGGGTCTGGCCCATAACTGGGGCTCAGCGCTGCCGGTTCGGGGGGGCTCAGCGCTGCCGGTTCGGGGGTTCAGCCCAGGCTGGAGGTTTTATTTCCTTCCTGCTAGGGAAGGAAAGGCGGCTCCCCGCCCTCTCCTCCTCTCCGGCTGCGACCTCTCCGTGCGCGCGTGCGGGCAGGCAGGCGCGCGCAGCATGTCTCCGTACCTTAGGCTTTTTTTCAGCTCCTCTGATTTTCTTTCTGGTTTTCTCTTTCCTTCTTGTTGTAGAAATTTCAGTCAGTCGACTACCTGTAGCTCTGGGCAATGTCCACTCTACATTTTAGTTGTATTCCATTGAAATTGTTGTGTGCTGCCGCGGCTAGATGTTTACCCGAGCAGCCATCTTGGATCCTCCTCAGAGAAGTAATTTTTTAAAATTTAAGTGTAAAGCACAAATGGAGTTTAAGAACAAACTGAAAATTTCACGGGCTTTCTTAAAATGTGAAAGAAATATTTGTGGCAGCCCTTCAGGCTACACCCCAAAGGAGACACCTCTATCTCCCACAAGTGGGGGCCCTGGGAGAGAATTTGGGGAGCCCTGCACCAAGCTCTGCCTTGGCCAGGGGCCCCGCTGGCACGGAGCTGCAGAGTTGGGGACAGCTCCTGTGCTGCCTGCGGTGCTGGTCCCCCAGCACCCACCAAGCACGGGTTTCCAGGTGAGGAGACGAGGCTGGAGGCTGGAGACAGGGTCTGCCTGTCCTGCCGTGTCCCCGAGAGGCAGGGTCAGCGGGGCACCTGGGCCGTGGCCCCACCTCAGCGCCACGAAGCCGAGCTGTGTCCTTAGACAGATCACAGCCCTGTCCGGATCGGGCTCCGGGCTGCCTGCAGGGGGAGAGACCGCAGTTCCCCGCGTGAGCCTCAGGTCCTCATCCAGCTGAGGGTCAGAGAGGGGGAAGGACTCTGCTGCTGGCCTGCGGGTGCGGCCGGTGCAGCCGTAATGAGCACAGGGGGACTCGGGGAATCCGTCTGCCCCGGGCCGTGCACACCTGCACCCAGGTCTCACCTGTGACTGGCCGGTGAGCATCCTGAGGGCGGGATCCACCTTGGTGATCATAGGCTCTCCACAGCATCCACCCCAAGCCCCAGCGCGGGAGGCAGGGGCCGGGGAAAAGGAGGAAACATCTGAAGAGTGTTTGTTGAACGACTAACTGACTGACTGAGAGAATACTAACTGAATGAGGAAACCCGAGGACCTGTTTTCCCTGCGAACCTGTCCCGTGAGGCCCAGGCGGTGCGGGCAGCCCTCTGCCCGCCTCTGGCCGGCCTCTCGCTGACGCCGCCCTGTGTCCTAGGAGGAGGCACCCTGCGGACCTGCGTCCTCCGGCCCCCGGGCATCTACGGCCCCGAAGAGCAGAGGCACCTGCCCCGGGTGGCGGTACGTCGTCCGCTGGGTCTGAGCCAGGAGCCGGGCGCGGTCCTCACGGGCGCGGTCCTCGCAGCCCCGGCCCGCAGCAGGCTCGGGCGGGCGGGGCTCCTGTGCGGGCCCTCAGCCCCGGGAGGGGCCACCAGGCTGGCTCTCAGGTGTGCCCGCCGGGTGAGGGTGTGGGTGGCAGACACGGAGCTGTGGCTCCAGAGACAGAGGGACCTGTGGCCCCACTCACACGTGGGCCCCACGGGGCCAGGTGGCTCACTCATGCCGCCAGCACCAGTCTTCGTGCAAAAAGCCTCTCTCCAGAGAAAGCTGGCAAAGGGGGTTTGGCGGGCCCTGGCCTCAGCTTTGTCAGAGCTGGGCAGGGGACACGGGCAGGTCACAGACTCAGCGTGGTGAGGTCATACTGCAGGTCACAGGCGCGGCGTGGCGAGGTCAGGTCACAGGTTCCGCGTGGCGAGGTTACATGGCAGGTCACAGACTCGGCGTGGCAAGGTCACATAGGCAGGTCACAGGCTCGGCGTGGCGAGGTCACAGGTGCAGGTCACAGACTCGGCGTGGCGAGGTCACACTGCAGGTCACAGACTCGGTATGGTGAGGTCACAGACTCAGTGTGGTGAGGTCACAGGTACAGGTCACAGACTCGGCGTGGTGAGGTCACAGGTGCAGGTCACAGACTCGGCGTGGTGAGGTCACAGGTGCACGTCACAGACTCGGCGTGGTGAGGTCACACGGGCAGGTCACAGACTCGGCGTGGCAAGGTCACACTGCAGGTCACAGACTCGGCGTGGCAAGGTCACACTGCAGGTCACAGACTCGGCGTGGTGAGGTCACAGGTGCAGGTCACGGACTCGGCGTGGCGAGGTCACACTGCAGGTCACAGACTCGGTGTGGTGAGGTCACAGGTGCAGGTCACAGACTCGGCGTGGCGAGGTCACAGGTGCAGGTCACAGACTCGGCGTGGTGAGGTCACACGGGCAGGTCACAGACTCGGCCTGGTGAGGTCACACGGGCAGGTCACAGACTCGGTGTGGCAAGGTCACACTGCAGGTCACAGACTCGGCGTGGTGAGGTCACAAAGCAGGTCACAGACGGCGTGGCGAAGTCACACTGCAGGTCACAGACTCGGTGTGGTGAGGTCACAGATTCAGTGTGGTGAGGTCACAGGTGCAGGTCACAGACTCGGCGTGGTGAGGTCACACTGCAGGTCACAGACTCGGCGTGGCAAGGTCATACAGGCAGGTCACAGGCTCAGCGTGGCGAGGTCACAGGTGCAGGTCACATACTCGGCGTGGCTAGGTCACACGGGCAGGTCACATACTCGGCGTGGCAAGGTCACACGAGCAGGTCACAGCCTCAGCGTGGTCACACGAGGTCACACTGCAGGTCACACGAGGTCACACTGCAGGTCACAGACTCGGCGTGGCGAGGTCACACTGCAGGTAACAGACTCGGCGTGGCGAGGTCACACTGCAGGTCACAGACTCGGCATCGTGAGGTCACAGGTGTAGGTCACAGGCTCGGCGTGGTGAGGACACAGGTGCAGGTCACAGACTCGGCGGGGTGAGGTCACAGGGGCAGGTCACAGACTCGGCGTGGTGAGGTCACAGGTGCAGATCACAGACTCGGCATGGTGAGGTCACAGGTGCAGGTCACAGACTCGGAATGGTGAGGTCACACGGGCAGGTCACAGACTCGGCGTGGCGAGGTAACAGGTGCAGGGCACAGACTCGGCATGGTGAGGTCACAGGTGCAGGTCACAGACTCGGCGTGGTGAGGTCACACAGGCAGGTCACAGACTCGGCGTGGCGCGGTCACAGGTGCAGGTCACAGACTCGGCGTGGCAAGGTCACATAGGCAGGTCACAGGCTCGGCGTGGTGAGGTCACAGGTGCAGGTCACAGACTCGGCGTGGCGAGGTCACACTGCAGGTCACAGACTCGGTGTGGTGAGGTCACAGACTCAGTGTGGTGAGGTCACAGGTACAGGTCACAGACTCGGCGTGGTGAGGTCACAGGTGCAGGTCACAGACTCGGCGTGGTGAGGTCACAGGTGCAGGTCACAGACTCGGCGTGGTGAGGTCACAGGTGCACGTCACAGACTCGGCGTGGTGAGGTCACACGGGCAGGTCACAGACTCGGCGTGGCGAGGTCACACTGCAGGTCACAGACTCGGCGTGGCAAGGTCACACTGCAGGTCACAGACTCGGCGTGGTGAGGTCACAGGTGCAGGTCACGGACTCGGCGTGGCGAGGTCACACTGCAGGTCACAGACTCGGTGTGGTGAGGTCACAGGTGCAGGTCACAGACTCGGCGTGGCGAGGTCACAGGTGCAGGTCACAGACTCGGCGTGGTGAGGTCACACGGGCAGGTCACAGACTTGGCCTGGTGAGGTCACACGGGCAGGTCACAGACTCGGTGTGGCAAGGTCACACTGCAGGTCACAGACTCGGCGTGGTGAGGTCACAAAGCAGGTCACAGACTCGGCGTGGCGAAGTCACACTGCAGGTCACAGACTCGGTGTGGTGAGGTCGCAGATTCAGTGTGGTGAGGTCACAGGTGCAGGTCACAGACTCGGCGTGGTGAGGTCACACTGCAGGTCACAGACTCGGCGTGGCAAGGTCATACAGGCAGGTCACAGGCTCAGCGTGGCGAGGTCACAGGTGCAGGTCACATACTCGGCGTGGCTAGGTCAAACGGGCAGGTCACATACTCGGCGTGGCAAGGTCACACGAGCAGGTCACAGCCTCAGCGTGGTCACACGAGGTCACACTGCAGGTCACACGAGGTCACACTGCAGGTCACAGACTCGGCGTGGCGAGGTCACACTGCAGGTAACAGACTCGGCGTGGCGAGGTCACACTGCAGGTCACAGACTCGGCATCGTGAGGTCACAGGTGTAGGTCACAGGCTCGGCGTGGTGAGGACACAGGTGCAGGTCACAGACTCGGCGGGGTGAGGTCACAGGGGCAGGTCACAGACTCGGCGTGGTGAGGTCACAGGTGCAGATCACAGACTCGGCATGGTGAGGTCACAGGTGCAGGTCACAGACTCGGCGTGGTGAGGTCACACAGGCAGGTCACAGACTCGGCGTGGCGCGGTCACAGGTGCAGGTCACAGACTCGGCGTGGCAAGGTCACATAGGCAGGTCACAGGCTCGGCGTGGTGAGGTCACAGGTGCAGGTCACAGACTCGGCGTGGCGAGGTCACACTGCAGGTCACAGACTCGGTGTGGTGAGGTCACAGACTCAGTGTGGTGAGGTCACAGGTACAGGTCACAGACTAGGCGTGGTGAGGTCACAGGTGCAGGTCACAGACTCGGCGTGGTGAGGTCACAGGTGCACGTCACAGACTCTGCGTGGTGAGGTCACACGGGCAGGTCACAGACTCGGCGTGGCGAGGTCACACTGCAGGTCACAGACTCGGCGTGGCGAGGTCACACTGCAGGTCACAGACTCGGCGTGGTGAGGTCACAGGTGCAGGTCACGGACTCGCCGTGGCGAGGTCACACTGCAGGTCACAGACTCGGTGTGGTGAGGTCACAGGTGCAGGTCACAGACTCGGCGTGGCGAGGTCACAGGTGCAGGTCACAGACTCGGCGTGGGAGGTCACACGGGCAGGTCACAGACTCGGCCTGGTGAGGTCACACGGGCAGGTCACAGACTCGGCGTGGCAAGGTCACACTGCAGGTCACAGACTCGGCGTGGTGAGGTCACAAAGCAGGTCACAGACTCGGCGTGGCGAGGTCACACTGCAGGTAAAGACTCGGTGTGGTGAGGTCACAGACTCAGTGTGGTGAGGTCAAAGGTGTAGGTCACAGACTCGGTGTGCTGAGGTCACAGGTGCAAATCACAGACTCGGCATGGTGAGGTCACAGGTGCAGGTCACAGACTCGGCGTGGTGAGGTCACACGGGCAGGTCACAGACTCGGCGTGGCGAAGTCACACTGCAGGTCACAGACTCGGCGTGGCGAGGTCACACTGCAGGTCACAGACTCGGTGTGGTGAGGTCATAGACTCAGTGTGGTGAGGTCACAGGTGCAGGTCACAGACTCGGCGTGGCGAGGTCACAAGGGCAGGTCACAGACTCGGTGTGGTGAGGTCACACGGGCAGGTCACAGACTCGGCGTGGCAAGGTCACACTGCAGGTCACAGACTCGGCGTGGTGAGGTCACACTGCAGGTCACAGACTCGGCGTGGCGAGGTCACACTGCAGGTCAAAGACTAGGTATGGTGAGGTCACAGACTCAGTGTGGTGAGGTCACAGGTGCAGGTCACAGACTCGGCGTGGTGAGGTCACAGGTGCAGGTCACTGACTTGGCATGGTGAGGTCACAGGTGCAGGTCACAGACTCGGCGTGGCGAGGTCACACTGCAGGTCACAGACTCGGTGTGGTGAGGTCACAGACTCAGTGTGGTGAGGTCACAGGTGCAGGTCACAGGCTCGGCGTGGCGAGGTCACAGGTGCAGGTCACAGGCTCGGCGTGGTGAGGTCACTCTGCAGGTCACAGACTCGGCGTGGTGAGGTCACAGACGGCGTGGTGAGATCACAGATGCAGGTCACAGGCTCGGCGTGGTGGGGAATTTATGGGAAGAAGAACGAGAAGATGAGCTTGGTAGGTAGGGAAGTCCAGAAGGACTTCCTGGAGGAAGTGATGAAGGAGAAGAAGGTAGGAGAGAAGGCTGTCCAAGCAGAGGAGACAGCATGGGCACACGCCTGGGATGAGACCGACAGGAGCTCTGGCGTGGGGACAGACGGGAGCAAGCAGACAATCCTGCCTGTGGGCTTAGGGCCTCGTCCAGCGCGGTGGGTGGCCAGCATGACACATGGCCGGGCGCGTGCAGACACAGGGCGGGGTTCGAGCATCGTGTGAGGGGGAGGCAGAGCACAGCACGGGGACTGAGGAGGCGCCTCCAGCAGAGGGAGCAGCACGGAGCCCTGAGGGGGCCGTCAGCGTGTTCCCGGGGGAGGCCGGGCCGGGGGACCCACAGGCCGGGGCCTGTCCACGGGAAGCTGGAGCCGGACCAGAAGGCCGCTGTCAGGCCTGAGGCTTCCCCCTGCCAGACCGGCACCAGAGGTTCTGAACGGGGACACGCCTTCCGCCCAGGGCTGAGGTGTCCCTGGCCCAAGGGGGCACAGTGGGGGCCCCAGGAGGACGCAGCAGGGCCGGGGGGGGGAACGGAGCAGGGGCTGGGGGGGGCGCAGCAGGGCCAGGGACACAGCAGGGCCGGGGGGGGCACAGTGGGGGGCCGGGGGGCCACTTCGGGACCCGGTGTGAGCTGAGGGCAGCAGGGCGGAGGAAGCAGTGGGTCTAGGACAGACTCTGACGGCGCAGCCCCCTGGGCCTGCGGGTGAGCTGATGTGGGGTCTGAGCGGAGGGAGAGCAAGGCCCCCCTCCCCGCGGGGCTGAGAGCACAACGGGCACCAGCCCCAGGACAGCGTGGGTTAGGGTTAGGGTTAGGGTTAGGGTTGGGTTGGGGTTGGGGTTGGGGTGGGATGGGGTTGGGGTTGGGGTTAGGGTTAGGGTTGGGGTTGGGTTGGGGTTGGGTTGGGGTTGGGGTTGGTTGGGGTGGGGTTGGGTTGGGGTTAGGGTTGGGGTTAGGGTTGGGTTGGGGTTAGGGTTGGGGTTAGGGTTGTGGTTGGGGTTGGGATTGGGGTTGGGGTTGGGGTTGGGTTGGAGTTGGGGTTGGGGTTGGGGTTGGGTTGGGATTGGGGTTAGGGTTTTGGTTGGGGTTGGGGATGGGGTTGGGTTGGGGTTAGGGTTGGGGTTGAGGTTAGGGTTGGGGTTGGGGTTTGGGTTAGGGTTGGGTTTGGGGTTGGGGTTGGGGTGGGGTTGGGGTGGGGTTGGGGTTGGGGTTGGGTTGGGGTTGGATTGGGGTTGGGGTTGGGGTTGGGGTTAGGGTTAGGGTTGGGGTTGTTAGGGTTGGGGTTGGGGTTGAGTGGAGTTGGGATTGGGGTTGTGTTGGGGTTGGGTTGGGGTTAGGGGGTTGGGGTTGGGGTTGGGGTTGGGGTGGGTTGGGGTTGGGTTGGGTTTGGGGTTGGGGTTGGGTTGGGGTTGTTAGGGTTGGGGTTGGGTTGGGGTTGGGGTTGGGGTTAGGGTTGGGGTTGGGGTGGGGTTAGGGTTAGGGTTGGGTTTGGGTTTAGGGTTAGTGTTGGGGTTGGGTTGGGGTTGGGGTTGGGGTTGGGTTGGGGTTGGGGTTGGGGTTGGGGTTGGGTTGGGGTTGTTAGGGTTGGGGTTGGGTTGGGGGTGGGGTTGGGGTTGGGGTTGGGGTTGGGGTTGGGGTTAGGGTTAAGGTTGGGGTTGGGGTTGGGGTTGGGGTTAGGTTTGGGGTTGGGTTGGAGTTTGGGTTGGGTTGGGGTTAGGGTTAGGGTTAGGGTTGGGGTTTGTGTTGGGGTTGGGGTTGGGGTTGGGGTTGGGTTGGGGTTGGGGTTGGGGGTGGAGTTGGGGTTAGGGTTGGGGTTAGGGTTAGGGTTGGGATTGGGGTTGGGGTTGGGGTTGGGTTGGGGTTGGGGTTGGGTTGGGATTAGGGTTAGGGTTGGGGTTGGGGTTAGGGTTAGGGTTAGGGTTGGGGTTGGGTTGGGGTTAGGGTTAGGGTTGGGGTTGGGTTGGGGTTAGGGTTAGGGTTAGGGTTGTGTTGGGGTTGGGGTTGGGGTTGGGGTTGGGTTGGGATTAGGGTTGGGGTTGGGGTTGGGTTGGGGTTAGGGTTAGGGTTGGGGTTGGGTTGGGGTTAGGGTTAGGGTTAGGGTTAGGGTTGGGTTGGGGTTGGGGTTGGGGTTAGGGTTAGGGTTGGTGTTGGGGTTGGGGTTGGGGTTAGGGTTAGGGTTGGGGTTGGGTTGGGGTTAGGGTTAGGGTTGGGTTGGGGTTGGGGTTGGGGTTGGGGTTGGGTTAGGGTTGGGGTTGGGTTGGGGTTGGGGTTGGGGTTGGGGTTGGTTGGGGTGGGGTTGGGTTGGGGTTAGGGTTGGGGTTAGGGTTGGGTTGGGGTTAGGGTTGGGGTTGGGGTTAGGGTTGTGGTTGGGATTGGGGTTGGGGTTGGGTTGGGGTTGGGTTGGAGTTGGGGTTGGGGTTGGATTGGGGATGGGGTTGGGTTGTGGTTGGGGTTGGGTTGGGGATGGGGTTGGGTTGGGGTTAGGGTTGGGGTTGAGGTTAGGGTTGGGGTTGGGGTTGGGTTGGGGTTGGGGTTGGGTTGGGGTTGGGGTTGGGTTGGGGATGGGGTTGGGTTGGGGTTAGGGTTGGGGTTGAGGTTAGGGTTGGGGTTGGGGTTGGGTTGGGGTTGGGGTTGGGTTGGGGTTAGGGTTAGGGTTGGGGTTGGGTTGGGGTTAGGGTTAGGGTTAGGGTTGGGGTTGGGGTTGGGGTTGGGGTTGGGGTTGGGGTTGGGTTGGGATTAGGGTTGGGGTTGGGGTTGGGTTGGGGTTAGGCTTAGGGTTGGGGTTGGGTTGGGGTTAGGGTTAGGGTTAGGGTTAGGGTTGGGTTGGGGTTGGGGTTCTGGTTAGGGTTAGGGTTGGGGTTGGGGTTGGGGTTAGGGTTGGGGTTGGGTTGGGGTTAGGGTTGGGTTAGGGTTAGGGTTGGGTTGGGGTTGGGGTTGGGGTTAGGGTTAGGGTTGGGGTTGGGGTTGGGATTGGGGTTGGGGTTAGGGTTGGGGTTGGGGTTAGGGTTGGGGTTGAGGTTAGGGTTGGGGTTTGGGTTAGGGGCCGCAGCAGAGATGGAAGGCGGGAGCAGCCGGGTCGTGTCCATCACCCCCTTCTCCCCCCCCCCCCCCCCAGAGCCACATCCAGAAGAGGCTCTTCATGTTCCGCTTCGGGGACCGCGGCGCCAGGATGAACTGGGTCCACGTGCAAAACCTGGTGCGGGCGCACGAGCTGGCGGCCGAGGCGCTCACCGCGGCCAAGGGCTTCGTGGCCGTGAGTCCGTGCTGTCCCTCCCGGCCAGCCCCTCCCCTCCACCACCCGTCCTGTCCCTCCCAGAGTCCGAGGGCTCCGGGCCCACAGACCGCCCCCTCCCCACCCGCAGGGCGGGGCGCCCGTGGGGGCTGCTCAGAGCGGACCGGCTCCGGCAGTGCCCTGGCCGGGGTGGGCGCCCGCAGGGGGAGGCGGGAGGGGGCCTGACTGTCCCTCCGTGTCCCCAGAGCGGGCAGGCCTACTACATCAACGACGGGGAGAGCGTCAACCTCTTCGAGTGGATGGCCCCGCTGGTAGGTCCCAGGTGCCACCCGCTCTGCTGGCCCTGCACCCTCCCTGCGCTAACACATCAGACTCCATTTCCAAAGCAGCCGGACACGGGTCACACCGGCCCTCCTGGAGCTGGGCGCTAGCTGCCTTCTGGGGCCTGTGTTCCCGTGGCCATAGCCCCTCCGGTCTGCGTCCTCTCCCACACCCTCCGCACACCTGGGTGCCCCCAGGCTACCGTAGAAGAATCAGGTCTGCACAGGCGCCTCTGGGTGCCGCAGACGCACACAGACAAAGCGTGCGAATGACCCGGGACTCCCCCGGCACTCGGGCCTGCGGGGCTTTCCGGCCGAGGCGCGGCTTCACCGGGTGGCCGGCGCGGGCGGCCGGGCGGAGGGACCTCTGTGGGCCGGAGGAGGGCGGTGTGGCTGTTCCGCTCGAGCCCCGGGGAATCTTTACCTCAGGCCCGTTCCCTTGCAGTTCGAGAAGCTGGGGTACAGCCAGCCCTGGATCCAGGTGCCCACCTCCTGCGTCTACCTGACGGGTGAGCAAAGGGCGTCAGCAGCCCCCACGTCCGGGACCTGCACTCCCAGGGCCGGGCGGAGGCGAGGGCGCCCGGAGGGATGGTACTGAGGCGACCTCACTCCGGGCTGGTTCGCCCAGCTCCCCACCCCGCACGTCCGCCCCGCCCCTCCCCTGCGTGTTTAAACCTCGTGCCACGTGCAAGATGGGTCGTGTGGGGCTCAGGGTAGAGGCGAGGCAACCGAGGCCCTGTTAGGGCATTCCCCCGGGGCCTGCACTGGGGGCATCGCACTCTGGCCCCAAGGCCGTCCTGAGCCGGGTGCTTTGGGACTTGAGGTTCCACTTTAACCCTAGACTCTCCTCCTCACCCTGAAGGCCGGTCTCTGCTCACACCCCATCCCCTGCCGGCTGCCTCCAGCGCAGCAGAGCAGGAGTTAGGTGAGCAGAGCTGGGGTTAGGGGAGCAGAGCAGGGCTTAGGGGTGCGGTGTTCACCCTGGGGACGGGGCCCACATCACAGGGGGCGGTGCTCCTGGGAACCTCCATGGGACCCTTATTTTACAGGCGCTGGGATGCTGCCTTTTTAAAAATGTATTTTTTATTGATTTCAGAGAGGACAGGAGAGGGAGAGAGAGAGAGAAACATCAATGATGGGAGAGAACCATCATTGGGGCTGGAGCTGGGAGGCTTGCCTGTTAAACAGGAGTTTGTACAATGCTGTCCCCCAGGGCTCAGGGGCGGGAGGGATGCTCAGGGTCCGCATCGCACGGCGATTACACTCCTTAGGCTCCAGAGCTTTCCGGGCTCCGGGAGCCAGCTGAGACTGAAGGCTCTTAGTCCTGCTGCACATTGCAGTCCACCCGGGCTTTTAAAATATAACAACACCTCGGCCGCACCCAGAACATCAATCTGTGGGACCAGGGGCAGGGAAGCATCAGCTGCCTTTGCGGTGGTCCAGAGCGCAACCCAGGAGAAGCCACCACCCCAGCTTCTTCCTCTCCTATCCAGAGAGCGTCCATATAATAAAAGCCCAACAGGCAGAGTGCCCCTCGCCCAGGAGTTCGACGAGGCAGGGCCTGAGGCTGTGTGGAGGGAGGCCCCAGCGGCAGCGGCAGCCTCGAGGGACCTCCCCGTGCACAGATGTCATGCACGGGTCTCTGGCGTTGGGATAGAGGTGATGAGGCAGGCGTTATCAGGAGGTAACTTGGAATCTGCTCGGTCCGTCCTTAAAATGTGGTAACAGCTTAACTGTGCCGTTTCTCGGCCGAATACGGCCCCAGCCTGTGCTGTGAACTGCTGGTGTGAGGAGCCACAGACAGAGCATGTCTGCAAAGGGAAGACTCCTCCTGGCAGAGCAATAGCGGACAGGCCCCAGGGCCCTGCAGGGAGCGCAGAGCTAGGCGCCCTGGGCAGCGGCCTCTCTCCCACAGCCGTGCTGATGGAGTACCTGCACCTGGCGCTCAGGCCCCTCTGCAGCGTCCCGCCCCTGCTCACCCGCAGTGAGGTAAGTGCTGCTGGGCCTGTGCCCCGCACCCTCACCCCTTCCTGCCCTCTGTTCACCCCACCGCCACCTCCCTCTCCCTGCCCTCTGTTCACCCCACCGCCACCACCTCCCTCTCCCTGCCCTCTGTCCCCCCACTGCCACCACCTCCCTCTCCCTGCCCTCTGTCCACCCCCACCGCCACCACCTCCCTCTCCCTGCCCTCTGTCCACCCCCACCGCCACCACCTCCCTCTCCCTGCCCTCTGTCCCCCCACCGCCACCACCTCCCTCTCCCTGTCCTCTGTCCACCCCACTGCCACCACCCTCGCCCCTTTGGCACCGTGACTGGGACTGGCTGAGGTCTCAGAACCCCCTGGGGCCCAGGTCTAGGGCTAGGTCCTTTGTGAGCATCTGACCCAGGGCTTTGCTGAGGCCGAGTGTTCTCTCACTCTGAACGGTGACAGCTCCAAGCCCTTCCCTCATCATTGTCATTTCATCCAGTCTATCCTCCCAGCCAACCCGGAGGCTCCAGAAACAGGCCCCATGACATTTACTGTTTATTGTTACTTATTTATTTCTAATATGTTTTTATCGATTTCAGAGAGGAAGAGAGAGGGAGAGAGAATCATCCATCACCTGCCTCCTGCGCGCCCCATGCTGGGGATCAAGTCCATAACCTGGGCATGTGCCGTGACCAGGATCGAACCGTGGCCTCCTGGTTGATGATCAACCACTGAGCCACGCAGCCGGCATGACTTTTACTTTTTAGAATGCCACAACTCCCACCTACTCTGCCAACTCGCAGCCCTGCCCTGGGCCTTTGGCTCCGGGTCCCTGTCCATGCTTACCGCACGGTGTGTACATAGCAAGTGCCTGCTCTGCACAGACGTGCTCTCAGAGAGGGGTGTCTCTCCTGGCACACGCAGTTAGAGAGGGCGTGTTCGTGCAGAAACCTTTGCGGGTGTTCGGTGTCTTTGCAGAACGCTCCCGGTGCACTCCCATTGGTTTTCTCCGCTGGCCTGGGAGGCACTGCACTCGGGCAGTCCTGGCAGGTTAGGAAGGGCAAGAGAATTATGGTTGTGATCTCACTTTCTGGTGAGAAACAGGACTAGAAAAGTCGGTGATCTGTCCGCGGTCACCCCGTTCTGGAACTGGCAAGGCCCCCCAAGCTTCGTGCTCCCCACCCGGCAGTGGAGGCTGGGCAGAAACAGGCAGGCCCCACAGCCTCTCCTGGAACCATGGGAGGGGCAGGGGGCTGGAATGGGGACACAGCGCCATCGTGTGAGCAGCTGTTTTCTTTCTTTTTTTTTAAATATATTTTATTGACTTTACAGAGAGGAAGGGAGAGGGATAGAGAGTTAGAAACACCGATGAGAGAGAAACATCTATCAGCTGCCTCCTGCACACCCCCTACTGGGGATGTGTCTGCAACCCAGGTACATGCCCTTGACCGGAATCAAACCCGGGACCTTCAGTCCGCAGGCGGACGCTCTATCCACTGAGCCACACCGCTGTTTTCTGTCTCTAACCATCACCTCTGCTCTGGGTGTCCACATCCCACCGGCTCACAGGGAGAAACAGCGGCCTGTGCTCCTGGCTTCGGTAGCGGGGCTGAGAGCTGACCTGCAGCCAGACCCGCAGGCTGTGAAGTAACCACAGCGTGTGCCGGGAGCCAGGGGTCATGTGAGCTGCTGGCTGCCGGCGGGGCTCCCTGGCGGGCAGCTCCGGGCAAAGGAGCCCTCCCGGGAGGGCCTGGCGCCTCTGCCGCTCGGCCTGCGGGTTTCCTCACCGAACTTGCCCTTGGCAGGCCCCGCTGGGAGGCAGACACGGTCCCTGCCCGGAGCTCGGTGCAGAGGGGGGCCAGGAGCCCACAGCCCGAGGCCCAGCGGGAGTCAGGGCGCACAGCCGGGCCGGGAGGGGCATGGCCTGGGCTCAGGTTACAGCAGCTCCGCGCGGCGCCCCGCAGGTGCACAGCGTGGCCGTGACGCACACCTTCCAGATCCGCAAGGCACGCGCGCAGCTGGGCTACGCCCCCGACAAGTTCCACTTCGCCGACGCCGTGGAGCGCTACCTGCGGGCCCGCCCGCCGCCCCGCCCCGCGCGGGGGCTGCTGCGGCTGCTGCTCGCGCTGCTGCTGCTGCTCGGCCTGCTCGCCGCCGCCCTGCTGCTCCGAGGCCGGCCGGCGGTCTGACCGTCTGACCAGGCCCCGTCCCGCCTCACCCTCCGCCGGCCCCGCCCCGCCTCACCCTCCGGCCTGACA
The DNA here is from genome assembly GCA_963693515.1 of Pipistrellus nathusii. Lineage (NCBI taxonomy): Eukaryota > Metazoa > Chordata > Mammalia > Chiroptera > Vespertilionidae > Pipistrellus > Pipistrellus nathusii. Next base: position 100,008,438 of record OY882861.1, on the reverse strand, counting down.
CCCCTCTGGGCCTCGGTCCTGCTGCCCGCTCGGGCCTGGCCCGGTTCCGATGAGGCCCTAGCCTTAAGCCTGCTCCGCCTAACGGGACTGCTCCCACCCCGGTCCAGCCTGGGTCGCCTCGGGTCTCCCCGCTTTGGTTCCTCCTTTTCCGGGGAGGAGGGGTGCGCCGGAGCCCAGCCGGGCTGCTCCTCCCTCTGGGCCCGGCCCCGCCCCCTCCGCGTGTCCTGCCCGGCCCGCCCGCTCCCGCCCCGCCCTTCCGCTCCCGCCCACTCCCGCCCCGCCCGCTCCCGCCCCGCCCTTCCGCTCCCGCCCCGCCCCGCCCGCTCTGGCCCCGCCCTCCTCCCACGTTCCTGCCCGGCCCCGCCTCTTCCGCACCGGCCCTGCCCCCCCTTCATCTCCGGCCCCGCCCCCCTCCGCGTGTCCTGCCCGCCCCTCCCGCTCCGGCCCCGCCCCTCTCCCACGTGTCCTGCCAGGCCCCGCCCCTCCCTTCATCTCCGGCCCCGCCCCCTCGCCCCGCTTCCAGGTGGGTTCTTGGCCCGGCCAGAGCAGGTGTGGGCAGCTCCATCGTCCGCTGCAGCCTCTCCGGGGACCGCGCCCTCCTCGCCCCCCGCGCCTCCGGGGCTGCTCCTGGGTCCTCTCGGGACCCCGGGGACCGTCCTGGAAGCGCTGATGGCTCCCGCTGGGCTCCCGCAGGCCCCCGTGTGCGGACGGCCAGGCTGCAGGAGCCCCACACCCACGCGTCTGCCCGCCCAGCCCGGCCCTTTGGACTTCCGTTTAGTCTGGGGGTGACTCAGCGTAGCAAACACAGCACCAGCAGCGACATTCAAAGCAAAACAAAACCTTTTTAAATTAAACGTCTGGGAAAGTTCCGATATGGTTATAACAGGAAGAATTAGGACTTGGTCGTATTTTATAATTTAGTACCGCTTCTGTTTGTTAAGGAGAGGGCAGCGGTGGTCGCCATCATCTTTGACATTTAAACCCACAAAACGCCTTAAGCAGCCTCGCTTTCCGCAGGGCGGCGCCTCCGGCTCTGCGCGGTGCGGACGCCGGCGGCGTGTGTCAGTGTTAGCGGCGTGTCCATACTCCGGGAACATCCACAGGCCGTGTGAACCTCCGGTCAGGCTGGGTCCCGGAAAAGATGGAAACAGCGCAAATCTGCAAACCCTGCGGGGGAGGGGAGGAGTCAGTCAGTCAGAGGGAACGGGCTGCGGTGTGGGCATCCCCGGGGGCTGTCCCTCCGCTGAACGATGAAGGTTGTGAAGCGGCGGCAGAGTGCGCTCCCTTTGCCAGGCTGAGCCGTGTGTGCATAGCATACAACGCTCAGTAACGGTCCTTCATGTCTGTGAAGCGCTGGGCGGTTTGAAAGGGCCTCCATCTACGTGCTGCTCTGTATTCCGTGGGCCACCCTCCCAGCAGGTCTTGTCCAGGGAGGAGCCTGGGGCGTGGCTGACCTCAGCGGGGAGCTGCCGCAGGCCCGGGCCCAAACGTGATACGGGGTGATTTCCGCTCGTCCGCACCTCAGCCATGCCGCCTGTCCCTCCAGAGGGAATTCTTTGAACCCAAATTTGGAACGTGCCACCCTCAGGCTTACAACCTTGGAAGAGCGCAGGATCAAAGTCGATGGCCCTCCCCGCCTAACACCTCAGCCGCCTCTTTTGCTCCACTGCTAGCCCTCGGCCCAGCGCCCTGATCGCCTTCACAGAATTTCAAGTCCCAGCTAAACGTCCCTTCTGCTGCTGGCCCGGCCAGGTTGGCAGGCTGCACTGCTCAGCACCCACTCCTCAGAAGTGTGATTAACTACACTGCTGTGTCTGCACGCTCTGTGGGTGCAAGCACATGTCTGCCCTGTGTGTCCCGAGGAGCTTCGTTTCCGGCCACAGTCGGTCCTGCCTAAGCAGTTGTTGAGTGAATACATAACCGTCGTGCCCCTAAACCAAGACTGAAGACCAAGAAGGAGGTAGACCTGGGAAGCTGGGCCCTCAAGGTTCATCCTCCCGGAGCGGGGCAGGGCCACTCTTCCAGAGCCCCTCCCCGGGGACCCTGACACCTTTCTGCCAGCAGAGGTTTCTGGAGTCAGTGGTGCTCTCCCAAGTACACAGAGCCAGCCAGAAGGAACCCTTCCGAGCTCAGGCCATGATTAAGTCACCCCCACCTAACCTTTGTACTTGTTGGGCTAAGACATGGAAGCACGAAATGACTGTTGGGAACTTTTCAAAGTATCTCAGATGGTTTTTCCTGGAAATACAGAAAGGCTTTCCTTTTTATTTTTTGGGTAGCAGGACTGGTAGGTTTGTGGGATAGGCTAGGCATGAGAGGCCTGTGCTGCAGTTTCTTAGTTCTCCCCTCCCCGCCACCAATTCCATTTTTTTTTTTTTTTTTTTTTTAATATCGAGCGTCATTACCGAGGAAAGGAAGAAGGAGGAATTGTGGAATGACACCAGGAGATTATGTAAGGTTTAATGATGGAAAAGAGAAACCATCAACAGTGTGGCAGCGGTGGGATTCGAACCCACGCCATCGAAATGACTGGAGCCTAAATCCAGCGCCTTAGACCACTCGGCCACGCTACCTCCCGTTCCCAGGGCCTTCCACTGCGACTCTATCAGTCTGATGACGTGGCTCCCGCCGCAAGCCCCGCCCCCGTGCACATGCGCATGCCCAGTAGTAGTCTAGCCTCGGTTCCGCCGACCCAGCCTCCTCCGGTCTGGGGGTCACGGCGCCCCGGTGATCGCTGCGACGGCGAGGGAGCGGCGTCGGGAGGAGAGGAGAGCGTCTCCCGTTAACGCCAACGTCCCGTCCTCCGCTGTGCGGGCCCCTGAGCCTCCGTGAGCGTGCACCTGCCGCCCACGGCCGCCTGGGGGCGCGGCAGCGCGGCTCGTGCCCGCCGACGGGGTCTCCGGGGACGGCCCGGCCCCTGCGAGCTCCCCCGCCTCCGGGCGCCGCTGCCGGCCTGGTGCCCCGTCCCGCCCGCCCGGCCGGGGGATCCCCGGAGGGTGTTCCAGGCCGTGGGCACGGGGCGGGGGGCGCCCTCCGGCCGGCTCCCTCCGGTTTCTAACGCGGCCGCACCGAGCACCAGCTCCTCCGCTCCCGCCGCCACAAGCAAAACCCTTTCTAACAACAAGCGAATGAACATGTAGACAGGAGCCAGTCCCTCTGACATCCCGAGCTCTGCTTCCCTCCCCCTGCCTCAGGAGCTGCAGTTCCTGTAAGTGGAAACAATCCAAATGTTCATCAACTGATAAATAAATAAAGTGTGCTAAATACATACATTATCATTTAGCACATTTTACTTATCTATTTATCAGTAATGCTACCTGCTAAAGGTTGATAAACTTTTGAAAACATGATGTTCAGTGAAATAAACCAATCAAAAGGCGGGGGGAGGGGGAGTTGCAATTCCTTTCAGTCCACTTATTTTCTAATCACACACACACACACACACACACACACACACACACACAGGCTTACTCATGAGCATGCAGAGCTAAAGAAGTAAACAGAAATACAGCAGAGTAAAGACATTTGGCTGAATGGGTTCACCACTCCCAGCCTAGGGGTCCTCATCCACACCCCAGAACCTGGGAACACCTTACTCTGTGTGACAAAGGGGCTTTGCAGATGGGACTCAAATCAGGGTCTCAGGACAGGGAGATTACCTCGGGGCCCACAGCAATCACGGGGTCCTTATAAGAGCGGCGGGGATTGGAGAAGGCCTGAAGACAGAAACAGAGGTAGGAATGGTGCACCCACAAGCCAGACGTGCAGGCGGCCACTGCAGCGGAGAAGGTACAGTACTGATTCCTCCAGAGCCCCTGAGAGGAGGAGCATAAGGGGACGGACAACTGGATTCCAGGCTGCTGACCTCCAGGACCGTAAGACAGCTGCGCTGAGTTAAGCCACTGAATTCGTGATTTGTTGTAGCAGCAACAGGAAACCAATACAGGGGGCAAGCCCAGCGCTCTGGATCTCACAGCCCGAGCCTTCACCAGCTGGGTGGTCTCAGGAGAGCGCTTCTCTGTGGACTGAAGTCACTCATCCTGTTAACAGGCTGACAGTGAGAGTGCCACCCTACAGAACTTGCTGTGGGAACTGAAGTCATTCATTGTGCAAATACTTCTTGAATGCCTACCATGTGTTAGGCACAGTTCTGGGCACGTGGCCACATCCAAGGCGATCAGATGTGGTCGTGTGTCTCAGGCGCTTAACCAGACCCCTGGCACGCAGTGCCCTCCCGGTACCTCCTGTGCTCCATGAGAGTTCTTACGGAGCACTGCTCCGTGGTCTTTCCACAAAATCCCCCCCTCCCTGCCCTGAAGCAAGAGTGCGGCTCTTCCACTGACAGCTTGTCCCTGTGGAATGTCAGCTCCAGGAGGGCAGGCGCTGGTGTCGTGTTCGCCCAGTGCTGTCCTCAGGATCCGGTTCGGTGTCGGCAACAAGACTGTTCCTTGCCGAAACCGGTTTGGCTCAGTGGATAGAGCGTCGGCCTGTGGACTGAAAGGTCCCAGGTTCGATTCCGGTCAAGGGCATGTACCTTGGTTGTGAGCACATCCCCAGTAGGGGGGTGTGTGGCCCAGCCTTGAGCAGCTCCAAGAGGCAGCTGATTGATGTTTCTCTCTCATCAATGTTTCTAACTCTCTATCTCTCTCTTCCTCTCTGTAAAAAATCAATAAAATGTATTTAAAAAAAAAAAAAAAAAAAAGACTGTTTCTTGAACCAGGGTTTTCATTTCCTTGGTTGAGGTCACTCCTTCCTGCTACGCGGACTTAGACAAAACCAGAGGCACGTGTTTCTGTGTAGCTGCCCAGAAGGAATGGCCAGGCTGTGTCCAGTCCTCAGCATGACCACCCACTCCGGCCACAGAAGGAAGCTGAGCCCTCTGCGGTGATCCCGCCAGCGACGCACAGCACGCTCCAGTATCAGCCCATGGCCAGCATCACCCTGCTCCTCCCACCTTTCTCTGTCTCTGTCTCTCTGTCTCTCTCTCTGATAATGAACTCAGGTGAACATTGATTTGCCATGACTAGGGCTGAGCTTAAAATATGTTTTCATTGGTTTCTTCAGAGGGAGAGAGAAACCTCAATGTGAGAGTGTGACATCCATCGGCTGCCTCCTGCAGGATCCGGCCCACAGCCCAGGCCAGGAGTCCTGACTGGGAGTTGAACCAGTCCCGCTCGGTGCATGGGCCCACATGCCACGTCTAACCGTCCAGCCGGCAGCTGGTGCACATTGGAGTGGGCCATCATAAATAATGCTGCTGTGAACACACGTGTGTACGATTCTGTGTGGACATATGTTTTCATTTCTCTTGGCATGTACCTGAGAGTGGAATTGCATATGTAGACCCCTGTTTAATATTTTGAGGAATTGTCAAACTGTTGTCCATTTCCCATTCCTGCTAGAAGCGTATGAAGTTTCAAATTTCTGCCAGAAACCGAATGTTGTCACTAATAGAGAAATGTGAAAAGGGAATCCGGAAGGCTGGTCAACCTTAAGGCTCTGAATGGTCGGAGCTATTCACTCACTGTTTAGTTGAGACATTGGTAGTTAAAGCAACCTCCACCTGTTAGTCATATGTAAATTCTTTTTAAAAAAATATATTTTATTGATTTTTGTACAGAGAGTAAGGGAGAGAGATAGTTAGAAACATCGATGAAAGAGAGTCATCAATCAGCTACCTCTTGCACACCCCCTACTGGGGATATGCCCGCAACCAAGGAACATGCCCTTGACCAGAATCGAACTCGGGGCCCCTCAGTCCCCAAGCCGATGCTCTATCCATTGAGCCAAACCGGTCCCGGCCATATGTGAATTCTTGCTGATTGTCTGTTATTGGAATTTCCTGCCTAAAGGATATGGGTGTTTCCAGAGCCTCAATAAAAGAGATGGCGAGGCTAGAGCAGTGTAGTCCTTCCCCAGAGGTGGGCTCCCGCCCAGCCCCCATTTCCAGTCTCTTCATTTGTGTGCAGCCTTCTCCAGAACACGAAACCCCGAAGAGGAACCCTGAACCACGCCAGACATGGAAGCGGCTCCTCCAGATTTCCTCAGATCCTCGTCAACATTTGTTATTATCTGACTTTCTATTATAGCCATGGTAGTGTATATGGTTTTGAATTACATTCTCTAATGGCTAATGATGTTGAATATCTTTTCCTATGCTTATTGGTCATTTGTATACCTTCTTTGGATAAAGGTCCAAATCTTTTGTCCATTTTTAAATTGGGTTACTTATTATTGTTGAATTGTAAGAGTTCTCTATATAACCTTGTCAGGTAAGACTTTTTTGAGTATTTTCTCCCATAGTGAGCTGTCTTTTCACTTTCTTGGTGATATCTTTTTGCCTCCTGTGGATTGAGTCCTGTGGATTACTCTGGTGAAGGGAAAGGGGGGCAGGGAGGGGGGTTTTCCCAGTGGAGGCGGGACGTCTCTCGGAGCGTGAAGAGGTGATGTTTGTCCGTGTAGGGGAAGGGAGGGCAGGCTTTTCGACCAGGCCGGGAGCAGGCGTGGACCGGAGTGAGCCCCACAGTGTCCCTTGGAAAGAGCCTGCTTCTCCTCTTGGAGACTGTGACAGTGAGGCGACAGTTTGTTTTCCTCCTGTATTTGATCCTGAGTTGTTACCCCAAAACTCTTCGTGAAGAGTGAACAGCCCTGTGCGGCGGTTAAAGGAGGTCATTAAGGAAGGCCACGCAAACCTGGGACAGTCTGACTCAGCTCCCGCTGGGGCAGAGACACCGGTGTTCCCAAGCCCCTGGAGGTGGTGCCGCTGCTCCTGAGCGCAGCTCCAGGCCGTTCCTCAGAGCCGGCTTCCTGACCGCGTCGCCCCATCACCTCACCTTGTCCCTGTGCTCTCCACTCCTAACGCACCTCGCAGTGTTTATGAGATGGCAGGGCGGGGCGAGGCTAACTCCCGACTCCATTTTGTACTGTGGGGCAGGGCGGAGCTATCCTCCATTTTGTGTAACTGGACCCCAGCCCTCACCCAACCGATCAGGGTCATCCAAAGCAGTGATATAACATCCCTATAAGACCCCTTGACCTGTCACAGTTCAGTCTCTCTTCCGCCATGCTGCCGGTGTGGGTGGGACAGAGCCCATGCTAGCATGGAAGAGGCTCTTTTGTTTGTTGCATCGGACTTAGCTCCCTGGTGGTCTTTGGGGATCACGAAGTCTGGGCGTAACATTTAAGCCTGTGAAGTTCTTTTTCCTTTTCCTACCCCATTAGACAGCTGGCCTTCCCCCAACTCTTAGCACAACACTTGGCATACAGTAGGAGCATAATAAATATGTGGTTGAGCATCGACCTATTAACCAGGAGGTCATGGTTCGATTCCCAGGGGTCAGGGCACAAGCCTGGGTAGCAGGCTTGATCCCCAGGGAGGAGTGTGCAGGAGGCAGCCAATCTATGGTTCTCTCTCATCATTGGTGTTTCTGTCTCTGTCTCCCTCTGCCTTCCTCTCTGAAATCAATAAAGATATATATTCTTTAAAATAAATAAATAAAACTGTGCCATAAGAATGAGTGCTCAGAAACCCTAGGCTTACATCTTACCAGCCAACACCTCTCTGGAAAAGAGATTCTCTGATTTGTGAATGCTATAACAGACCCAGGTAAGTGTCTCACTGAGTCACATGCTCATCCCAGAACCAATCAACGGGGTAAAGGGGTAGAATAGACTCATTGGCCAGGTCTGGTCATGTGTCCTCTCGAAGCCAGGGTATGGGAGGGCTGTTCTCATAAGCAGAGAAAAGGAGTGGGGGCCGGTTCCCTGGAGACAAGTGAAGATGTTTGTGCACAGAAGGGGGTACTTGCCCAGCAGACAAATTCTCAGCCCCAGCTGGTTTACTTCCGCGGATAGAGGGTTGAGGGCACATGCCCAGGCTGAGGGCTTGGTCCCCAGAGAAGAGCATGTAGGAAGCAGCCAGTCAGTGATTCTCATCACCGATGTTTCTATCTCCCTCCCCCTCTCCCTTCTTCTCTGAAACATATCTATATAAATTACAGAGGCTCAGGGAGATTAACCTGCCCATGGCCATAGAACTATAACTTATGCTCTCTGCTAACTTTTGTCTGTTTAGCTTTGGGCTCTGAGAGGTTACTTCCGACTCTTTGTTTCCGCCTGACTTTCCCTTAGTCAGAATTTCAGGTGCAATTCTGTCTTTTGCCAAAAGCCAGAAAAGTTTTCCTGAGGTGACCAAAGAGCCAAAACCAAAGTAGTATCTTCTAGATCTTGTATGTTCCAGAACTGTAGCACAGAGGCCAAGCGTGAAACACTCCATTCAGAACATTTCTTTTCCCCCCATTTTTCCCACCTTCCAGGGGGGAAGGAAAGCCCGCTGGGCCCTGATTGCCGGCCGGGCCTAGGGACCCTACCCACCCGTGAGTTTTGTTCACAGGGCTTTTAGTTAATTAAACTAGAGGCTTTTAGTTAATTAAACTAGAGGCTTTTAGTTAATTAAACTAGAGGCCCAGTGCATGCAATTCGTGAATGGGGGTGGGGGTTTGTCCGTCAGCCCAGCCTGCACCCTCTCCAATCTGGGTCCCCTTGAGAGATGTCTGACTGCCCCTTTAGGCCCCTCCAGGACTGCTGGCTCCCAACTGCTTGCCTGCCTGCCTTCCTGATTGCCCCTAACTGCTTCTGCCTGCCAGCCTGATCACCCCCTAACCACACGCATACTAGCCTCATTGATGCCTAACTGCTCTCCTGCCAGCCTGTTTGCCCCCAATGTCCCTCCTCAGGCAGCCTGGTCACCCCTAACTGCCCTCCCCTGCAGGCTTGGTCCCTCCCAACTGCCCTCCCCTGCTTGTCTGATCCCTCTCAACTGCCCTCCCTTGCAGGCCTGGTGCCTCCCAACTGTCCACCCCTGCTGGCCATCTGTGGTGGCCATCTTGTGTCCTCATGGGGACAGGATCTTTGACCACATGGGGACAGCCATATTTGTGTGTTGGAGTGATGGTCAATCTGCATGTTACTCTTTTATTAGATAGGATAGAGGCCTGGTGCATGGGTGGGGGCCAGCTGGTTTGCCCTGAAGGGTGTCCCAGATCAGGGTGGGGGTTCCCTTGGGATGTGGGGTGGCCTGGGCGAGGGGCCTGTGGTGGTTTGCAGGCCAGCCACGCCCCCCCCCAAGCCAAGGCCCTGGTACCTGGGGTTTATTTACCTTCTACAACTGAAACTTTGAGCCTGGAGCGGAGGCCTGGGCCGGCCAGGGTGTGCGGAAAGCTTGGCTTCCTCCATTGCCGGAAACCCAAGCCTCTCCGGGGCCGCAGCCATCTTGGTTGTGCTAATTTGCATACTCGCTCTGATGGGCCGGTGGAGTGACTGGTGGGCGTGGCTCACTCGGTGTGGTTAATTAGCATATCACGTTTAATTGACAGGATGCCACCGCTAACTGCCGTGGCCGTGGAGCCTGAGGTTACCGGAGCGGAAATGGGGGACACAGGAGTTTCCTCTCATAAAACCTCCAAGCTCACCTAGGCATTTGTGGCGGTTTGGGGAAGGACCAATGCAGGAGCCGCGGGCCGGGAAGAGGAAGGCGGCGGTGGCGCGGAGGGAGCCCCACCCACCCGGGGGTGCCAGGCCCGCCAGGTCGGGCGCCGGCGGGCGCTGCGCGGGGCGGGGCCGGGCGGGCGGAGGGGGTAGGAGGGACCACGTGACAGCCACGCGGTGCCGGCTCCGCCCTCCCGCCCCGCCCGCCCGCCGCTCCCAGACCGCCGCCCAGACCGCCGCCCGCCGCCGAGGCAGCCGCTCCGCCCGCCGCCCGCCGCCCGCCGCCCGCCGCCCCCACCGGCCGCCGTGCGCCCCGCGCCCGCTGCCTCCCCCGCGGCCCCGCGCCCGGCCCGCCGCCCCCGCTCCGGGGGCCCCGCCTGCACCCTGGAGCGCCGGGCCGCCTGCCTCTGCCTGCTCGCCGTCCTCGCGGCCGCCAGCCTCGGCCGCCCCTGCCCGCCCGCCCGCGGTAGGTGCGGGGGGCGGGCGGCGGGCGGCGCTGCGGGATTCCCCCTCCCCTAGGCCGGCACCGGGCAGCCGGGCGGGGCAGGCAGTGGGACGCGGAGGGAGGTGGGAGCTGTGAAATTGGGGGGTCGCAGGGCAGCGGGGCGTCGGTGGGGTGCACGATCGGTGGGGCGCAGGGTCGGCGGGGTGCACGGTCGGCGGGGTGCAGGGTCGGTGGGGTGCACGGTCGGTGGGGTGCAGGGTCGGTGGGGTGCACGTCGGTGGGGTGCGGGGTCGGTGGGGTGCAGGGTCGGTGGGGTGCACGTCGGTGGGGTGCGGGGTCGGTGGGGTGCAGGGTCGGTGGGGTGCAGGGTCGGTGGGGCGCGGGGTCGGTGGGGTGCAGGGTCGGTGGGGCGCGGGGTCGGTGGGATACGGGGTCGGTGGGGTGCACGTCGGTGAGGGTGCACGTCGGTGAGGGTGCACCGGGCCGCGGAGGGGGACAGCGCCGCCGTCCGGTCGCCGCAGGCCCGCAGCGCAGCCCGCTCGTCAGGGGGACCGCGCCCGGGCCGTGCGGGCGGCGGGCGGGCGGCGGGGCGCGGGCCTGCGGCGGCCGCAGTGAGGAGGGAGCGGCGCCGGGGGCGGAGGACACGGTGCCTCCGGGCGGAGGGCCAGGCCCGGGGCCTCTGCGGACCGGGAGGAAGGCGGGCGAGTGAGGGCGGAGCGCCGCCGGCGGTGCGGCTGGTGCTGCTGTGGCGAGTGAGTGTGTGTGTGTGTGTGTGAGTGTGTGAGTGAGTGTGTGTGAGTGTGTGTGTGTGTGTGTGAGTGTGTGTGTGAGTGAGTGTGTGAGTGTGTGTGTGTGTGTGTGAGTGTGTGTGTGAGAGTGTGTGAGTGTGAGTGTGTGAGTGTGTGTGAGAGTGTGTGTGAGTGTGTGTGTGTGTGTGAGTGTGTGTGAGTGTGTGTGTGAGTGTGAGAGTGTGTGTGTGTGAGTGTGTGTGTGTGAGTGTGTGTGTGAGTGTGTGAGTGTGTGTGTGAGTGTGTGAGTGTGTGTGAGTGTGTGTGTGTGTGAGTGTGTGTGTGAGTGTGTGTGAGTGTGAGAGTGTGTGTGTGTGAGTGTGAGAGTGTGTGTGTGTGAGTGTGAGAGTGTGTGTGTGAGAGTGTGTGTGTGTGTGAGTGTGTGTGTGTGTGTGTGAGTGTGTGTGTGTGTGTGAGTGTGTGTGTGAGTGTGTGTGTGTGTGTGTGTGTGTGAGTGTGTGTGAGTGTGAGAGTGTGAGTGTGAGTGTGTGAGAGTGTGTGTGTGAGTGTGTGTGAGTGTGTGTGAGTGTGAGAGTGTGTGTGTGTGAGTGTGAGAGTGTGTGTGTGTGAGTGTGAGAGTGTGTGTGTGAGAGTGTGTGTGTGTGTGAGTGTGTGAGTGTGTGTGTGAGTGTGTGTGAGTGTGTGTGTGTGTGAGTGTGTGTGTGTGAGTGTGAGAGTGTGTGTGAGTGTGTGCGCACGTGCTGGGGGGGTGAGTGGAGGCCTCCTGGAACCCGGAACCGGAACCAGGGGCGCCCTGAGCTGAGGGGGCTCACACAGAGCGGGAGGTGGGGTCCACGCCTTCCCCGTTCATGCACGAACCCCACAAACTCGGCCCCAGGTGAGGGCGTGACCTCAGGGGTAACGTGGCTGGGATTGCCCGCAGCCCCCAGCCCTGGCCCCCGCTCTCCCTCGGCGGGCGGGCAGGCCTGTGCGCAGGTGAAATGTCCTCAGTGTGTGTGGCTGGTGGGGAGAAGCCCCAAAGTCCAAACTCAGGGTCCATTCCTGAGAACTGACAGGAAGCCTTATTCAAAATCATAAACGCCTTTCAAACCATTTTAATTGCTATTAGGGAAGAAGGGAGAGAGAGAGAGGAACGAGGATGCAGAGAAACACCATCAGCGGCTCCCCCCAGCCGCACCTCCCAGTGCACAGACAGCTCTGGCAGGGCCGGAGCTGTAACGGAGAAGCCACGCAGGAAGGCAGCGTGCACGTCAGCTCCCGTTTTAAAGCTCCAGGACCCTAAAAACCTGGCCCCGGCTCCCATCACCACCGAGGGGCTAGACTCCGGAGCCACCAGCCTGAAGGAGCCTGCGCCCGGACAGGCTCTGGACAGAGCCTCCCTCCCCCGGGGGCTGCTGCTACCTGCTGGAGGGGGGGGTCTTCCAAGGTCTGGGGTGCGAGAGGGCTTGGTGGCTGCCCCCCCCCCCCCCCTCAGGCTGGGCCGTTCTGGGGGAGACACCTTTTTTTCTGACCCGGATCAGATTCCCCGCAGAATCTGTCTAGTCTGCAGCGGACTTGCGTCCAGTTGCCAGGAGGCGGGGAACAGCGTGGGAGGAGGCTGGAGGTCAATAGCAGAAACTCTATTTGTTCCAGCTTGTTCTCTAGGATTCATCCTTCCTGGGTTGATTCTGAACTGAAGCGGGAAAATAGTGATGACCAGGACTACGTTCAGAGCAATAGTGGCTGGCTGGACTGATTCAGAAATAGTGTTTATGTTGGAGGGATCAGGTGTTTTTTTTTTGTTTGTTTTAAAATGTTTTTATTGATTTCAGAGAGGAAGGGAGAGGGGGAGAGAGATAGAAACAATGATGAGGGCAAATCATTGATTAGCTCCTGCACACCCCACTGGGGACTGAGCCAGCAACCCAGGCACATGCCCCTGCCCGGAATCGAACCTGGGACCCGTTCGCAGGCTGATGCTCTGTCCACTGAGCCAAATCAGCTGGGGGGGGGGGGGGGGGGAGACCACTTTTGCTGACCCAGAAGCTTCAGACCCTTGACACTGAGAATTTCCTAGAAGAAGATGGTTACAGGGGTGAAGCAGCTTGGCCTCGCAGGCTTCTGGGTTAGACTCCGGGAGCCAAGGCCGATGGGCCCGCGCAGGAAAGCTCAGACAGGAAGGGGGTCACACAGGCTGATGGTGAGGGGGAGGGGGAAGCCAGGGTGCAGTGTCTGTCTCCGCGGGGACACTCCGCAGGGGCAGGGGAAGAACACGGGGTGTGCCGCAGAGAAGTCCTCTTCAGAGCTCGAGCTTTTCAAAGCGGCCGGGTCTGTTTACACATCGCTGGCCCCCGGAGTGTGACTGAGCGGCTGCAGCGGAGCCTGGGAGTCTCCGTGCTCACGTTCCAGCGAGCCCACCGCTCCCCACTGGCCAGGCCCTGCTGTGAGGACCGGGCGGGCAGGGGGGACGGAGGGAGACCGGGCGGACAGGGAGGACAGAGGAGGGAGGACGGGGGGGAGACCGGGCGACAAGGAGGACGGAGGAGGAGACCGGGTGGGCAGGGGGGACGGAGGAGGGAGACGGGGCCGGCAGGGAGGACGGGGGGGAGACCGGGCGGGCAGGGAGGACGGAGGGAGACCGGGCCGGCAGGGGGGATGGAGGAGGGAGACGGGGCCTGCAGGGAGGACGGGGGGAGACCGGGCCGGCAGGGAGGACGGAGGAGGGAGACGGGGCCGGCAGGGGAGACTGGGCCTCAGCCTGAGCTGGCTGCAAACCCAACTCCTCTGCTCCTGGCGGTGCCATTGGGGCCCTGAGTGACTGGCAGAGCACCCGCCGCCCTGCTCTGTGGCTGCTGGAGAGAATGCCCTGTGACACCTGCTCCTGCACGTCCTCCCGGAGGACGACCTGATGGTGCTCACCAGGGCCGGAGGTTCCCGGAGGACGAGCTGATGGTGCTCACCGGGGCCGGAGGTTCCCGGGAGGAGGACTCTCAGCTGCAGCCGAGGGAGCTGGCCGGGAGGGCGGGAGGCGACAGTCAGCTGCAGGGGGAGATAGCAGAGGAGCTGGCGGGGAGGGCGGGAGGCCGGGGCAGTGTCAAACAGGCCTGTGAGAGGAGCCGGGTGCGGATGGGGAGCCTGCCCTCGGAGTGGGGACGGTGACGAGGCAGGAGGCAGGCGCTGGGTAAGATGCCGAGATGCTGCCAATCCGTTCCAGGGCTCTGCGGGATCAGGATCTCGGTGTGTCTGCGGGATCGCAGGCGGGGACGGGACCCGGGGGGAAAGGGCTGTTGGTGTGGGGGCTCAGAAGCAGCCCATGTTCCATTGGCCCCCGTGAGGTCACATGGTCCCACCTAGAGGTAAAGAGTGCTGGGAGTTGTAGTCCCTGGCCCGGAGGGGCCGCACAGCCTCGGGGAGAGCTGCCTGCCGCCGCGGTGGCCTTTCTGTCCCCGGCCAGCTCTCCCAGCCCTCCCCTCGCACCCCCGCTCCGCTTTCTGACGATGGACTGACAGTGAGGAGGCTGAGGACCCCAAAGCCACTCACTGGCAGTAGCAGGGTCAGGACCCGAACCCCAGAACCCGGACCGGTGTGCCCCCAAAGCCTGTCAGGCCAGGCCCTCGTCTTGGGCGCTTTTCGGGGGCTCCGCCTGGTGCAGGCTCCCCACTCAGAGCTCAGCCATGCTTCTAGACAGGACAGCAGTGGGTCCGGCTGCCTTCACCACGTGACCCGTGAAGCAGGGTCAGGGCTGGACCCTGTGTGCGCCTTTATTCCAGCCATGCCGGCAGCACGGGGGGGGGGGGGGGGGGAGCGGGGGGAGCGCAAGCCGGCCACACAGGAAAGTCTGTTCTGTGCGCCCCCTGCTCCCCCCCCCCCCCCCCACCAAGCCAGCAGCTTATACGCCGGGAAGAAAGCAAAAGGAACGAAGAGGGTAAAGTGGTTGCAGGCGATGTGGTTGTGGGCGTTGCAGAGGGCCAGTGCCTTCCGGACTCCGTTGTTTCGCCAACAAGGCTGTTACTCTGTGTGCGGTGACAGGCAGTTCTGGATGAGAACGGGCCGCATCCCGGGTTAACTCCCAGGCCCGGGTACCACTCCCTCCTGGTCAGAACGTGCTTTCTTACTCAGAGCGAAGCAGTCGCAGCTAACAGAGCACGGTTCATGCTTCTCAGCTCGCCCCTTGTTCTCTCTCTGCCCCAACACTGTCAGCCAACGAACCCGGACACCTGGTGGCGGTAGCCCCACAGTCCCCCACGCCGGCCTGCAGCGCCCGTTACACCGCAGAGGCTGCCCATGTCTCCGCGTACCCGTTAGTGCCTGCAGCACGCATTCACACAGGACCTGCCGTGTGCCACGCAGAGTGCCGACTGCACGGGAGAAAGGAAGGCTGAGGCGCGCCCCTCTGCGCAGGGGCACAGGAGCTGGCCATGGGGAGGCGCGTGGACAGCTCCCCTGAGAGCGAGGGCTGTGTGCCTGGTTCCCGGCGCACACGGTATCCTGAGCACGTCGTTAAAAATTAATCTTTTTTTAAAAATAAATTTTTATTGTTTATATTATTACAAATGTTCCTTTCTCTCCCCCCCCCCCCCATTGCTCTCCTCCACCAGGTTCCCATCCCACCCTCTGCCCTTTCCCCACCCCCCATTGTCCTCATCCATAGGTGCACAGTTTATGTTCAGTCTCTTCCCACACTCCCCTCTTCCCTTTTCCCTGAGAATCGTCAGTTCACTCCCCTTCCGTACCTCTGATTCTATTAAATTCACCAGTTAATATTATTTATCAGATTTTTAAAAAATGTCCTTGGTTTTTAGATTCACTTGTTGATAGTTACGTATTTGTTGTTCATAATTTTTATCTTTATTTACTTTCTCTTCCAAAAGAACCCCCTTCAGCAATTCATATAATTCTGGTTTGGTGGTGATGAACTCCTTTAGCTTTTTTTTATTAGTGAAGCTCTTTATCTGGCCTTTGATTCTGAGTGATAGCTTTGCTGAATAGATTATCATTGGCTGTAGGTTCTTATTATTCATCACCTTGAATATTTCTTGCCATTCCTGTCTGGCCTGCATGGTTTCTGTTGAGAAATCAGCTGACAATCGTATAGGTGCTCTTTTATAGGTAACTACCTGCTTTTCTCTTGCTGCTTTTATTTTTTTTTATTTTTTATTTTTAAATATATTTTATTTGATTTTGTACAGAGAGGAAGAGAGAGAGATAGAGAGTTAGAAACATCGATGAGAGAGAGTCATCGACCAGCTGCCTCTTGCACACCCCCTACCGGGGATATGCCCGCAACCAAGGTACATGCCCTTGACCGGAATCGAACCCGGGTCCTCCAGTCCCCAAGCTGACGCTCTATCCATTGAGCCAAACCGGTTTCGGCTCTCTTGCTGCTTTTAATATTCTCTCTTTGTCTTTTGCTCTTGGAATTTTAATTATGATGTGTCTCAGTGTGGTCCTCTTTGGATTCCTTATGTTTGGAGTTCTGTGAGCTTCCTGGACTTGTAAGTCTATTTCTTTCCCCAGGTGGGGGAAGTTTTCTGTCACTATTTCTTTCAGTATGTTTTCAGTATCTTGCTCTTTCTCTTCCTCTGGGACCCCTATAATTCTGATGTTTGTTTGCTTGAAGTTGTCCCAGAGGTTTCTTACATTATCTTCAATTTTCTGGATTCTCTTGCCTTCTTGCTTCTGCAGAGGAGTGTCTTCTGGCTCTTTATGTTCCAACTCTTTGACTTGATTCTTGCGATCTTCCATTCTGTTTTTAGGACTCTGTATAATATTTTTTATTTCAGTCAATGTATTCTTTATTTCTTGTTGATCCCTTATCATTTCTCATTGATTCCTTATTTATTCTAGTTGATCCCTTTTCATATCCTCATAGGTCTTATTGACCTTTTCTAGGAAATTCTTGAAAAACCTTATAAGAGTAGATTTGAACTCTATATCCAGCCGCTTTTTGTCCTCCATTTCTTTCGTTTGTGATCTATTTCGTTGTCGCATTTTCGCAGCTTCCCTGATGGGGTGGAGTTTCAGGGTGGAGCCTACAGCTTTGGCTTCCTCAGCCCCACCCTATGCGGCTCCTGAGACTCAGGGTCCTTCAGAACTCGCTGCTAGCACCTCTGAGAGAAAGGTGCCCTCAATTTTCACCTGCTGCCAAACAGTCTATGCTCTCACCCAATGAGCCTGGTATTGGGGTTCAGTTCAGTTGGAAGTGGGATTAGAGGTGGCGTTTGGAGCAGTCTGGAGCCCCATCTCCTTCCTGCCAGGGCAATCCCGTGGCACAGCCGGCTGTCCCTTCTCTGAGCGCAGTGTGCCCCGCTGGGACCCCCTTTCGCCGCTTCCCTGGGGTTTCGCCTTACAGCCCAGCTCCCTCTTTGTGAGCCTGGGTCCCCGGGGTCTGGCCCAGAATTGGGGTTCAGAGCAGTCGGAACTGGGGCCCAGCACAGTCAAGAGTTTTATCTCCTTCCGGCTTGGGAACGCCAGCCAGGCACTCAGCCGCCCTCCTCTCCGGCTCTGTCCTCTCCGCGCCGCGTGTCTCCGTACCTCAGGCTTTTCCAGCTCCTCCGCGCTTCCTTCTGGTTTTCTCCTTGCTTCTCGTTGTAGAATTTCCAGTCAGTCGACTTTCCTGTAGTTCTGATGTCCATTTTATATTTTAGTTATATTTTATTGAAATTGTGTGCGGCTGCGGCTAGGTGTTTACCTGTGCAGCCATCTTGGATTCTCCAGCTAAAAATTAATCTTCAAACTCTCATGTGCATTTGATAATCAAAGCCATGATGAGAATAGTTGTGCTTTGTATTCAAACGTGCTTTTCTGATGTTGAAGGCCTGGAGCAGCCTTGCACTGCAGCATTCTGTGTGCAGGAAGCCTGGGTCTGGCCGTGGCTGTCTGAGCTGCAGCAAGGCCAGTGCTGACCGGCTCCTCGCTTCACCATAGGAGCGCATGTCTTCCCCTTTCCGGGGTGTGGAGTTTGTTTTTAGGGGAGGAAGGGGGGGGGTGCTTCTTGGAATTCGCCGGAATCATCCGGAGCAGCTCCATCCGGAGCTGACGCTGGCAGATACCCGTGTGCCGGGGCCGCCGGGGGTGAGGCCTTGAGCAGCTTCCCTGGGCTGACCTGCTGGGAACCCAGAGTCGTGGCAGCCAAACTGTCCGGCCACAGCAGTGTCCCCGCTGGCGAATCCCCCGGTGGAGGACGACTTTCTGGGCTGCAGCCAGTCACAGCCGGGGGCTTACATGCACAGACTTCTCCGAGTCGTCCAGGAGGCCGAAGCCCACAGCCAGGCTCACACGGTGTCCCGTTTCCAGAGCCTTCCTGTGCCTGCGGCCCTTCCTCAGCCTCACACCGGCCCCCGTCTCCTCTCTCCCTGGCTCAGCCCTCCTCCTCCCTTTAGAGGGTCCTGTGGATGGGCTGGGGATGGGGATGGAAATGGGGCCGGGGATGAGGCTGTGGATGGGGATGGGGCCGGGAATGGGGATGGGCCGGGGATGGGAATGGGGCCAGGGATGGGGATGGAAATTGGGCCGGAGATGAGGCTGTGGATGGGGATGGGGCCGGGGATGGGGATGAGGCTGTGGATGGGGATGGGGCCGGGAATGGGGATGAGGCCGGGGATGGGGATGGGGCCGGGGCTGGGAATGGGCCGGGGATGGGGATGGAAATGGGGCCGGGGATGGGGATGGGGATGGGGCCGGGGCTGGGAATGGGCCGGGGATGGGGATGGAAATGGGGCCGGGGATGGGGATGGGGATGGGGCCGGGGCTGGGAATGGGCCGGGGATGGGGATGGAAATGGGGCCGGGGATGAGGCTGTGGATGGGGATGGGGCTGGGAATGGGGATGTGG
>OY882861.1:99117446-99284946 GCA_963693515.1 Pipistrellus nathusii | reverse complement strand
TGCTTTTATTAGATAGGATAGAGGCCTGGTGCATGGGTGGGGGCCAGCTAGTTTGCTCTGAAGGGTGTCCTGGATCAGGGTGGGGGTTCCCTTGGGGCACGGGGCAGCCTGGGCTAGGGGCCTGTGATGGTTTGCAGGCCAGCCACACCCCCTGGTATCTGGAATTTATTTACCTTCTACAATTGAAACTTTGTAGCCTCTGCTTGCTCCGTGGCTGCCGCCATTTCTGTTTGGATTTGTTTACCTTCTACATCAAAACTTTGTAGCCTTGAGTGGAGGCTAGGCCGGCCAGGGCAGGTGGAAAGGTTGGCTTCCTCTGTTGCCTGGGAAACCCAAGCCTCCCTCCTGCTCTCTGTGGCTGTAGCCCTCTTGGTTGGGTTTATTTGCATACTCGCTCTGATGGGCTGGTGAGCGTGGCTGGTGGGCGTGACTTGTAGGTGTGGTAGAGTGATGGTTAATTTGCATATTATGCTTTTATTATATAGGATATATATACACAGACACACACACATACACATACACACACATATATATTCACACATATATACACATATTCACCTTCTTTCATCCAGTTCCCCAACCTCCTTCCCTCTGATAGCAATCTATCTGTTCTATTTATCCATGCCTCCATTTTTATTTTGTTTTTTATATTCCACATATAAATGAGAGCATATGATATTTGTCTTTCTCTGACTGCTTACTTAACTTAGCATAATAATCTCAAGGCTAGCCGGAACCGGTTTGGCTCAGTGGATAGAGCATCAGCCTGCAGACTGGAAGGTCCCAGGTTCGATTTCGGTCAAGAGCATGTACCTTGGTTGCGGGCACATCCCCAGTAGGGGGTGTGCAAGAGGCAGCTGGTCAATGTTTCTCTCTCATTGATGTTTCTAGCTCTCTATCCCTCTCCCTTCCTTTCTGTAAAAAATCAATAAAATATAGTTTAAAAAATAATAAAATAAAATAAATCTCTTAAAAAAGAAATCTCAAGGCTATCCATGCAGTCACAAAAGGTAAGATTTCTTTCTTTCTTTCTTTCTTTCTTTCTTTCTTTCTTTCTTTCTTTCTTCTTTTCTTTTTTATGGCTGAGTAATATTCCATTGTGTAAATGTGTCACAGCTTTTTTATCCAATCACCTACTGATGGGTACTTAGGCTGTTTCCAGATCTTGGCTATTGAAAATAATGCTGCAATGAACAAATTAGTGTTTCAGGTTTCTTACGATATATTTCCAGAGGTGGAATCAAATGGCAGTTCAATATTTAATTTTTTGAGGACACTCCATACTATTTTCCATAATGGCTGCACCAGTCTACATTCCCACCAGCAGTGCACAAGGTTCCCTTATCTCCACATCCTCACCAGCACTTGTCATGTGTTGATTTATTTATTTATTTTTTCTATTTTATTCATCAGTTTATTTTGTTCATTAGATTCTATTTTGATTTTAAATTTAATTATTGATAGATATGTATTTATTGCCATATTATCATTCATATTTTTTTTATTTTTTTAAATAAATCTTTATTGTTCATATTATTACAAATGTTCCTCATATTTTTTCTCCCTCCATTGTTCCCCTCCACCAGGTTCACCCCATCCTCTGCCCTTTCCCCACCTCTCATTGTCTTCATCCATAGGTGCACAGTTTGTGTTCAGTCTCTTCCCACACCCCCAATCCCCCTTTCCCCAAGAATCATCAGTCCACTCCCCTTCCATACCTCTGATTCTATTATATTCACCAGTTAATATTGTTCATCAGATTTTTAAAAATTCCCTTGGTTTTTAGATTCACTTGTTGATGGTTATGTATTTGTTGTTCATAATTTTTATCTTTATTTTCTTTCTCTTCCAAAAGAACCCCCTTCAGCAATTTGTATAATTCTGGTTTGGTGGAGATGAACTCCTTTAACTTTTTATTTTATTTTATTAGTGAAGCTCTTTATCTGGCCTTCGATTCTGAGTGATAGCTTTGCTGGGTAGAGTATTTTTGGCTGTAGGTTCCTGCTATTAATCACCTTGAATATTTCTTGCCATTCCCGTCTGGCCTGCATGGTTTCTGTTGAGAAATCAGCTGACAATCGTATGGGTGCTCCTTTTTAGGTAACTACCTGCTTTTCTCTTGCTGCTTTTAATATTCTCTCTTTGTCTTTTGCTCTTGGAATTTTAATTATGATGTGTCTTGGTGTGGTCCTCTTTGGATTCCTTTTGTTTGGAGTTCTGTGCGCTTCCTGGACTTGTAGGTCTAATTCTTTCATCAGGTGGAGGAAGTTTTCTGTCACTATTTCTTTCAATATGTTTTCAGTATCTTGCTCTCTCTCTTCTTCTGGGACCCCTATAATTCTGATGTTGGTTCGCTTGAAGTTGTTCCAGAGGTTTCTTACATTATCTTCAACTTTCTGGATTCTCTTGTCTTCTTGCTTCTGCGGAGGAGTATCTTCTGGCTCTTTATGTTCCAAATCTTTGACTTGATGCTTGCGATCTTCCATTCTGTTTTTAGGACTCTGTATAATATTTTTTTATTTCAGACAATGTATTCTTTATTTCTTGTTGATCCCTTATTATTTCTAGTTGATCCCTTTTCATATCCTCATAAGTCTCGTTTATTTTATCAGCCTTTTCTAGGAAATTCTTGAAAAATCTTATAAGCGTGGTTTTGAACTTTGTATCCAGTCGTTTTTTGTCCTCCATTTGTTTCATTTGTGATGTTTCCTTGTCTCAGCATTTTCACAGCTTCCCTGAGTTGGTAGCCTAAAAGTTTCTGTGTTCTGCTTATACGGGGCGGAATTTCAGGGGAGACTACAGCCTTGGCTTCTGTCAGCCACGCCCTATGAGGCTCCTGAGTCTCAGTATTCCTCAGGGTCTTTCAGTACTTGTTGCAAGCACCTCTGAGAGTAAGGTGCCCTCGAGTTTAGCACACTACCAAACAGTCTAGGCTCTCCCCCAATGAGCCCGGAACTGGGATTCAGTTCAGTTGGAAGTGGGGTTCAGAGCAGTCTGGAGCTTTTGTCTCCTTCCCGCTAGGTCAAGCCCAGAACTGGGGTTCAGTGCTGTTGGATCTGGGGTTCAGCACAGTCCAGAGCTTTAATCTCCTTCCCGCTAGGGAATGCCAGCCAGGCACTCAGCCTCCCCCTCCTCTCCAGCTCCGTCCTCTCTGCACGCGCATGCAACTTGTCTCTGAACCTTAGGCTTTACAGCTCCTCTGATTTTCCTTCTGGTTTTCTTTTTTCTTCTCATTGTAGAAATTCCAGTCAGTTGACTTTCCTGTAGTTCTGGGTAATGTTCATTTTGTATTTTATTGAAATTGTTGTGTGAGCAGTTAGTTGTTACCTATGCTGCCATCTTGGATTCTCTCCATGTGTTGATTCATTGATGATAAATTCTGACAGGCATGAGGTGATATCTCATTGTGGTTTTAATCTGTATCTCTCTGATGATTAATGATGTTGAGCATTTTTTTTCATATGTCTATTGGCCGTCTGTCCTCTTTGGAGAAGTGTCTATTCGAGTCCCTTGCCTATTTTTAAAATGAGTTGTCTGTCTTTTTTTAAAAAATTATTATTATTATAATTATTATTTTTTTTGAGAGAGAGAGAGAGAGAGAGGGAGAGAGGTAGGCAGATTGGGAAACATCAATGTGAGAGTGAAACACTGTTCAGCTACTTCCTGCAGCCTCCTTTCCCCGAATTGGGGATCCAGCCCACAACCCAGGCATGTGACTTGACCAGGAATTAAACTGGCAACTTTTTGATGCCAAACCAAGTGAGCCACACTGGACAAGACGGGTTATTTGTTTTCTTGGTGTTGAGTTATATAAATATATTATATTTGGAAATTAACTCCTTATCAGATGCATCATTGGAAAAATACGTCTCCCATTCAGTGAGTTCCTTTTTCATTTTTAAAAAAATATATATTTTATTGATTTTGTACAGAAGAGGAAGGGAGAGAGATAAAGAGTTAGAAACATCGATGAGAGAGAGTCATTGATCAGCTGCCTCCTGCACACTCCCCATTGGGGATATGCCCGCAACCAAGGAACATGCCCTTGACTGGAATCGAACCCGGGACCCTTCAGTCCCCAAGCCGACACTCTAACCACTGAGCCAAACCGGTTTCAGCTCCTTTTTCATTTTATTGATTGTTTCTTTTGCTGTGCAGAAGCTTTATAGTTTGATGTAGTCCCATTTGTTTATTTATTCCCTTTGCCCCAGGAGATGTATCAGTACACATATTGCTAAGATAAATGTCTGAGATTTTACTGCCCATATTTTCTTCTAGAATTTCTAAGGTTTCACAACTTGCATTTAAGTCTTTGTTCCATTTTGAGTTTATTTTTGTGTATAGTGTAAATTGGTGGTCTAATTTTAGGAAGGTGTGTTGGACCATCTTGGAAGTAAGCATCCCATCACAGGCTGGTGCCAATGGAATGTTGGATGAGGATTCCATTTATCATCACTTCCATCCCAAGCAGGCATACCAAGCAGGCAACTAGGGAGCATGAATATTCATCTATCTAGAATGATCCATTCTGCACACTTGAGCCTGAAAGATCATTTTGATATGACTCATGTGCTTGCCTGATTAAAACTCTCCAATGGCTCCTCATGGCACTTGGAACACAGTTAGAATTCCTGCTGTCATTAGTGGCTCATAGGTCTGGCCCTTTCCTGTCTTTTATCTTCAGCTCCAGCCCTCTTGTCCTTGCGACTCATGCTCGGCCACACCGGCACACCCAGCACTACCCCGCTGCTTCTCCCTCTGAGTGCACGCTGTTCTTCCGTCATCTTGTCATTCTTTTTTTTTTTTTAAATAAGTTTTTATTGTTCATATTATTACAAATGTTCCTTTCCCCCCCCCCCACCACCATTGCTCTCCTCCACCAGGTTCCCACCCTACCCTCTGCCCTTTCCCCACTCCCCATTGTCCTCATCCATAGGTGCACAGTTTATGTTCAGTCTCTTCCCATATCCCCCTCTCCCCTTTTCCCCAAGAATCGTCAGTTCACTCCCCTTCCATACCTCTGATTCTATTATATTCAACAGTTACTATTGTTCATCAGATTTTTTTTTTAATTTCCTTGGTTTTTAGATTCACTTGTTGATAGTTACATATTTGTTGTTCATAATTTTTATCTTTGTTTACTTTCTCTTCTGAAAGAACTCCCTTCAGCAACTCATATAAGTCTGGTTTGGTGTTGATGAACTCCTTTAGCTTTTTTTTATTAGTGAAGCTCTTTATCTGACCTTCGATTCTGAGTGATAGCTTTGCTGGATAGATTATCTTTGGCTGTAGGTTCTTACTATTCATCACCTTGAATATTTCTTGCCATTCCCGTCTGGCCTGCATGGTTTCTGTTGAGAAGTCAGCTGACAATCGTATAGGTGATCCTTTATAGGTAACTACCTTCTTTGCTCTTGCTTCTTTTAATATTCTCTCTTTGTCTTTTGCTCTTGGAATTTTAATTATGATTTGTCTTGGTGTGGTCCTCTTTGGATTCCTTTTGTTTGGAGTTCTGTGCGCTTCCTGGACTTGTAAGTCTAATTCTTTCCCCAGGTGGGGGAAGTTTTCTGTCACTATTTCTTTCAGTATGTTTTCGATATCTTGCTCTCTCTCATCTTCTGGGACCCCCATAATTCTGATGTTGGTTCGCTTGAAGTTGTCCCAGAGGTTTCTTACATTATCTTCAATTTTCTGGATTCTCTTGCCTTCTAGCTTCTGTGGAGGAGTGTCTTCTGGCTCTTTATGTTCCAAATCTTTGACTTGATTCTTGCGATCTTCCCTTCTGTTTTTAGGACTCTGTAAAATATTTTTTATTTCAGACAATGTATTCTTTATTTCTTGTTGTTCCCTTATCATTTCTTGATGACTCCTTATTAATTCTAGTTGATTTCTTTTCATGTCCTCATAGGTCTTATCTATCTTTTCTAGGAAATTCTTGAAAAACCTTATAAGCGTAGATTTGAACTCTATATCCAGTCGCTTTTTGTCCTCCATTTCTTTCGTTTGTGATCTATTTGGTTTAGGCATTTTCTCAGGCAGCTTTCCTGATGGGGCGGGGTTTCAGGGTGGAGCCTACAGCTTTGGCTTCCGTCAGCCCCGCCCTATGCGACTCCTGAGACTCAGGGTCCTTCAGTACTTGTTGTAAACGCCTCTGAGAGAAAGGTGCCCTGGATTTTCGCCTGCTGCCAAACAGTCTAGGCTCTCCCCCAATGAGCCCGGTATTGGGGTTCAGTTCAGTTGGAAGTGGAGTTGGAGGTGGCGTTCAGAGCAGGCTGGAGCCCCTGTTTCCTTCCCGCCAGGCAATCCTGCGGCACAGCCGGCCGGCCATTCTCTGCGCGCACTGGGCGCCACCGCCGGGACCTCCTTTCGCAGCTTCCCCGGGTTCCGCCTCGCAGCCCAGCTCCCTCTGGCTGAGCCTGAGTCCCCGGAGTCTGGCCTAGGCCTGGGGTTCAGAGCAGTCGGGGGCCCAGCACAGTTGGAGTTTTATCTCCTTCCCGCTTGGGAACGCCCGCCAGGCACTCTGCCTCCCTCCTCTCCAGCTCCGTCCTCTCCGCGCGCCGCGTGTCTCCGTACCTTCGGCTTTTCCAGCTCCTCCGCGCTTCCTTCTGGTTTCCTCCTTGCTTCTCGTTGTAGAATTTCCAGTCAGTCAACTTTCCTGTAGTTCTGGGTGATGTCCGTTTTATATTTTAGTTGTATTTTATTGAAATTGTTGTGTGAGGCTGCAGCTAGGTATTCACCTGGGCGCAGCCATCTTGGAGGACTCATCTTGTCATTCTTATCTCTACTCAAGGTAGCCTCATTAGGGGACCTTCCCTGGCCAGCCTATGTAAAACAGAGACCCCATCATTCTCCATCACATTTTCTGTCATCACTTTATTTGCTTAATTGTTTATCTTTATGTCTTTCCCCATAACATATTATTTCCACTTTATAGCTCTCTTGGCTATCTCCCCTCTGCTGTTGTGCCTGACACAGAACAAGCATTCGAGAAGATCAGTGAAGATTGGGGGATAAATGAATACTTGAAGCTCTCCCAGGATCTGGTGCAGAGCAGGCAACCACTGACTTTGTGGAGTGACTGAATGGATGCCAAGATTGGCTATGGCTTCACATTGTCACATCATGGGTACTCGCCGGATGGTGATTTTATCCTTCAGAGGGTCACTGAAATTCAAGCGAGAGTTTTGTGGGAACTACAGGATGAGGTCAGCCCATGAAGGATCCTGCCAGCCCTATCCTGCACTTTCGAAAACTCTTCCACCTTTCTCCTCCCTCTCCTTCTTGAGTCTTCCAACCCACTCTGATCCTCTCACAAACCTAGCCTTAATGTCTTTGGGTTTTTAGCAACAAGAGAAATCTCAGGGAATACTTCTGTCTTCATCCCTGACAATTCCTCCCCTGAGGCAATCCAACCTGCCACCTGTCTGGCCTGAGGAAAAAAAAAAAGGAGAAAGTACAAATTAACATTTCATAACACTATCCGAACACCAGCCTTTAAGAAAGTCTGCCTACGTGGTAAACCCTGTCCTTTCAGGAGCACACCTATACACTCAGAGAGCTGATGGTCTGTTGAACCAGACCTTGAATACTCACTTGCCTACCTGCTTCTTGCTGGATCAGCCGTCCATGCTGGAGTGTCAGTGGTTGCTGGGTCGCCTCCCACCCCTGAGGGCTCCTGGACTATGAAAGGCACTGGAGGCACAGGGCCTCTAGTCTATAATAATAAAAGGGTAATATGCTAATTAGACTGGATGGCTGAATGACTCTCTCCTGTGAGGGCCAAGCGCCTTGCATGAATTTTGTTCATTAGGCCTCTAGTACATTATAAACCTACAACCAACATCATTCTGCATGTGCAAAAATAAAATCCGAACAGGAACAAAACAGTGTGTCCACTTTCACCACTGTTACTCAACATACTAGCGGAAGTCTTAATTACAGTGGTCAAATAAGAAGAACACATAAAAGGCATCCAAGTTGGAACAGAGGATGTAAAAGTCTCATTCTTTGCAGATAACATTATACTATACATGGAAATTTTTAAAAATACTGCCAAAAACTATAATACTACATTATACGAGTTTGGCAAATTAGCAGGATAAAAAATAACACCTAGACATCAATGGCATTTTCATATACCAATAATGAATTCTCAGAAAGAGAAACTGAAAAAAACAATCCTATTTACCATTGCAACAAGAAAATTAAGATACTTAGGAATAAACTTAACCAAGATGGTAAAAGACCTGTAGTTGGAAAACTATAGGACATTGAAAAAAGTGATAGAGGAAGATATAAACAAGTGGAAGAATATACCATGTTCATGGATTGGTAGAATCAACATAATTAAAATGTCTATATTACCCAATTCAATGTAATTCCTATTAAAGTACCAACAGCATATTTCACACCTAGAACAAATACTCCAAAAATTTATATGGAACCAAAAAAGACCCTAAATAACTGCAACAATCTTGAGAAAGAAGAACAAAGTTATTGTGTATATATTCTAGACATCAAGTTATACTATAAAGCCACTGTGCTCAAAACAGCCTGGTACTGGCACAAGAACAGGCATATAGATCAATGAAACAGAACAGAGAACCCAGAAATCAATCCAACCCACTATGTTCAATTAATATTTTACAAAGGAGGCAAGAGCATACGTTAGAACGAAGACAGTCTCTTCAATAAATGGTGCTAGAAAAATTGGACAGGTACATGAAAACAAAAACTGAAACTAGACCACCAACTTACACCATACACAAGGATAAACTCAAAATAGATAAAAGACAAATATAAGATATGAAACCATAAAAGTCCTAGAAGAAACCATAGGCACCAAAATCTCAGACATCTCTCATAGCTATATGTATACTGAAATACCTCCTAAGAAGATGGAAACTAAGGAGAAAATAAACAAATGGGAGAACATCGAAATAACAAGCTTCTGCACAACAAAAAAACCATAAACAAAATAACAAGAGAGCCCACTGCATGGTAGAACTTATTTGTAATGATACATCTGATAAGGAGTTAATCTCCAAAACTCATACAACTTGACAAAGGAAGACAAACAATCCAGTAAAAAGAAAAAAGTGGGCAAAGGACCAGTTAGACACTTCTCCAAAGTGGACATACATATGAAAAAATGCTCAAAGTTACTAATCAACTGAGAGAGGCAAATCAAAACAACAATGAGATAGCACATCACACAGGTCAGAATGGCTACCATCAATAAACCAACAAACAACAAGTGTTACAGAGGTTGTGGAGAAAAGGGAACCCTAGTGCACTGCTGGTGGGAATGCAGACTGGTGTAGCCATTATGGAAAACAATATGGAGTTTCCTCAAAAAATTAAATATGGAACTGCCATTTGACCCAGTGATCTCACTTCTGGAAATATATCCTAAGAAACCTGAAACACTATTCAGAAAGACTGTATGCACCCCTGTGTTCATAGCAGTGCAATTTACAATAGCTAAGACCTGGAAACAGCCCAAATGCCCATCAGGAGATGAGTGGATAAAAAGGCTGTGTGTTACATCTACCCAATGGAATACTACGCAACAGTGAAAAAGAAGGATCTCTTATCCTTTGAGACATCATGGAAGGACCTGGTGAGTATTATACTAAGTGACATAAGCCAGTCAGAGAAAGACAAGCTTCACATGATCTCAGTCATATGTGGAATCTAATGAAAAAAATAAACTGATGAACAAAATAGATCCATAGACATAGAAGCATGGAACAGATTGATGAATCTCAGAGGGAAGGCGGGGGAGAGTGGGTGGGGAGAGATTAACCAAAGAACTTCGTATAACCCATGGACACAGACAATAGTGTGGTGAAGGCCTGGGGGGAGGGGGAAGGTAAAGGGTGAGGGGGGTCACTGGGGGGAAAAGGGAGACATCTGTAACACTTTCAACAATAAAGATAAATTTAAAAGATAACGTTGGCTTTATCGTAAAAAAGAAATAACTGAGGGAGAGAGACGATTGAGGCTGTGCTTCTGGTTGACCAGGGGGTGGCAGAGCCTGTCCTTGGTCCCAGGATGTCTTTGAGGAGCTCCAGAGAAGTGGCTTTACCTTAGCTTCCAGGCTCACAGCTCAGGAGTGAGAAAGAAAAGAACCACATGCTAACCTGACAGCTCAGAGAAGGCCTGCGTGGCAGTCTTGCAAACTCAGAGACCTAAAATAACCACAAAGGATGGTTTGAAAATTAAATATCTAACTACAAACAGGTTATAGTGGGTAGTCATGTCCCAGATATTTCACCTGACAAAGATCAATTTAGATCTCTTTTACTGAGCCCTTCTGCCTTTCCAGCCTCTAAGATAACATATCTGTGAGATGTCTGGGTAACTTGTAACTTCCTTTTTACCCCAAACCCCTCAGGGCACAACAAATGGCCTCGAGACATTCCTTCATTGTTATTGTTATCAAGTTAATTGTCAACTGTTAATTACATTAAAGAATCCTGTATCCATCTCTGTGAAAGAAGCTCATGTCCATCATTTCACTTTTTACCCTATCCCCCCCTCCCGCTTCGCTCTGTCCCACCTCCCTAATCTATCACCAATGAATTTCATGTAACTCACCTACATCCCTTTCCAATGTATAAATATGGAAATGTAACCCGCCATTCTCCGGAGCATTATCTCAATCTGTTGAGATTCTGCTTCCTGGCACATGTCTAATAAACTCACAAAAATTCTTTACGGGTTTCAATGCTTTTTTCGTTAACAGGAGTAACCCATGCCTAACGGTGCCATAACCACTGCCACACCTTCCTTTGTGTAAAAACAATGTCTGGTGAAAACTAGGTATGAGTAGGATGTGCAAAGAACACAGCTGTTCAAATGCTCTCCTCTCCACTATCGGCCTTCCCCATTCCAGCCAGTCCAGCCATTCCAGAGCGTGGGATCCCATTCGCTTCCTGCCAGCTGCTGGTTTCCTCCTCTCAGTTCTGAAGGGAGGCTCCTCAGTGTCTCCCCAGGACCACCCACTCCCCGTGGCACCGGCTGCTGCCTGGCTCGGGTGTGAGCACAGAAAATGCTTCTTTCCTCCTCTGGGGACTTGGCATAGATGCTTCTTTGCCAACTGAGACTGTTCCCTGAGCTGCTGGGGTAGAAGCCTGTGAGGTGAGGGGCAAATCCCGAGAGGAGGGCACTAGAGGATTTGGAGTGGGAGGATGCTTCTTGCCTTGAAGAGAGGATGTTGGATGTGGGAATAACTAATATAAAGATTGCAGTGACTTCTACTGGAGCTGATGACAGACTAATTCTGACGCTAACATTAATACTAATAGCAGGACTGGTTGTTAATCTTTATTGGGTTATTTGTAATGTATTAAGCATCTTACTAACAACGGAAATGCATCATCCATTTAATCTCTCCCCAGCTGCACGAGGTAGGTCTTGAGTCGGCGGTATTGATCAGGAGGCATTCACCTGGAGGAGATAGATATTGTGGCTGCTGAGGGAAGGAAAGGGAATTATGGGAGTACACTCAGGAGGAGCCATGAAGGTCAGCTGAGTCTTCTTTGGAGAAAGACAAAGTGAGGAACTAAGGCATGTGGAACAGTGGGATAATTTTTGTCCTTTGATCCCAAGAGTGGATTTTAAGCAAGGGGAATTTAGATGTCAGTAAGCACTGAACCTGCACAGGCACTGTGTCTGATGGCCTGAGTAATAGGACTGCCACTTTAGGAAAACATTATAATGAGAAAATGCAAATGGAATGAACAGTAACTAGAAGAGCTGTGTGTGGCTGTTGGAACTGCATTGGGGGAAGGGAGATAGCAGATGAGGGCAGAGGAGAAAACACGTGTCATGTACAAGGACTACCTTGAGTATGTAAGATAGGTTTTCCCACAGACTTCAGTAAAAAGTGGATAGTGAATGAGTTGTGCAGTTGCTTATCCATATTGACTTCCTTTTCTACCACTGGCAGAGCTGCCTGGATAAACGTTTTCCTGGGAAATGGTGAAAGACCACCTCCTGGTGCCCCATGGTTTTTTACTTGGCTTTGAACTCTGGGGTGTCCCAGGTCCTGGCTGGTGTGGGGATCTGCGGTGGACAGCCCTTGCCTCTGTAGGTGGGTAGGCTTGGGGCCAACACCAGTGATTTTGACAGTCTGGTGCTTAGATGTTTCTTCCTGTGCTTACTATTGGGGCCATGTTCCAATGGAGTATGGGAATAGGCCAGGCATCACTTGTCCTACTATTGACATCACTGTATAGATAGGACATTGAGGTCCAGAAAGGCTAAGTTACACTAGAGCTGATATTAGAATCCAGTGTTCCTCTCTTCAGTCCAAGCATAGCGTTCCTCCCAGCCTCTTATGATACCCTCTCAAAACCAAAAAGTCTGAAGGAGGAGGACAAAGGAGGTACGTATAATGAATTGATTACAGAAAGCAGTCACAATCCTCTTCTCTGAATCCTTTTCTCTTGCAAGGTGACTCTGAAGTTCTTATCAAGAGGCACTTCATCCTGGAACATGAGCTGGCCTTGATATCCCCCCCCCCCTCTCTCTCTCTGTCCAGTCTGAACCCATACCTCTCAGGCTGTTGTAGGTTGCTATTCACCCCTTTAAACTTGTCACCACCATGGGAAGTAGCCCAGATTGGCCAACTGGAGCATGAAAATGCCCTGGAGCAGAGCTGATGACCCAGCTGACTGCAGATGTACAAGATGGCCTAGATCAGCATACCAGCTCAGCCAGTCCAGGACTGATGAGTAACAATCACTGTTTATTGTTGTACAACCTTGGTGTTCTATGCTCGTCTGTCACACAGTTCTGTTATGAAAATAGATAACTGATACAGAAAGCCCTGCAAAGATGTGCTATAGGATATTGGGCAGTAGGCTGGCCACACAGACTCCAGGAATCTGAAACCTTCTGAGGATTCTGTACTCAGAGATGGATAGAAAACATAGGTATTATTTAATACCATCCTCAGAGATGTTGCCCTCAGAGAAAGAAAAAGGAAAGCAACATTCTGTGCCAGGTAGTTGAGGTTCAGTGTTTCGTTTTCTCCTCATAGCTACCCTGTGGACACCATTCCACAGCTGAGGTGAGGCAAGGGGAGAGATGTGCTCAAGGTCACACAGCTAAGAAGGAGCAGAGCAGGGATCCTAATCCAGGTCTGATGGACTCCAAAGACCACCTTCTTCTAACTTGACTCATGTTTCCTATCTAGTCATGGAGTGAGCACTTATTATGCTGGGATCTGTGTTAACCTTGGGGTTTCCTAATTGAATGGAAGAAAGTCTCTTCCCATAGAATGGAAAGACCATCTACACTAACAAAAGAGAAAGATGCAAATTGACTCTACCTTTGCAATGCCCACCAGCCAATCAGGAGCGAGTATGCAAATTAATCCAACAAAGGTGGTGGGTTAATTTGCATATGCAAGCACTGAGCAGCTGGGGGTAGGGCAGACACACTGCCCCAGGCACTCTGGGCCTCTGGGAAGCATGGGAAGGTGGAAAGGTAGCTCCAGGCTGGCCAGAGTGAAGGCGGTGCTGGCAGCCAGGGGAAGGAAGGCCCATTCTTGCACAAATCTTTGTGCATTGGGCCTCTAGTGTTAAATAAGGTGTTTGGGGCTGTTATCAAACAAGTCTATTCAGAGTTTAGTTTCCTTCTAGTAGAGAAATACTGGGTCAGAGGGTTCTGGATTTAAATAATGAATAATTTTGGTTGATGGTTTCCAATAGCTTGATGCCTTTGACTCCTACCTTATTCCTTATCTTGACATGGGCTTGGGACTTGAGCCCTGGTTATGGATTTTAGGCAAGACTGAATTCAGAGCTACTATTCCAGAGTTCTGGATTTGTCCGTGTTCTAGAATGGGTTATGGAGAGGGCTCCAGGACTTGGATTAGACTTAGGCTTGTCTGAGTTCCTTGGGAGTTGTTGGCTCCTTGTCTCACTGAGTTCTCCTGTCTCCATTAGGTTCCACACTTGGCTTTGACACTAGGCTCTTGGCTGAGCTGAGATCCGAGATGATAAGGCAGGTGGGCTCAGGACCGCCATCTTTAAGACATCCCTCTTTGATTGTCCTTTCCTTCTCTTGCTCAGCGAGTTCCTAACATCGCATCTCCTAGGAGGTCTTTCTCACTTTCATTAGCAGAGGCCATACTTTCTCTTTCACCCACGAGTGGACATATAAAGGCATGCTTGGCATGTACCTCAATCTATTTGCCACTTCCCCAATCAACTATATCACTTCCTATTGGTGATTGCTATATTAATTTATGCCCAAGAATCTGGAGGAGGAGAACTCCAAGGATGGATTCTGGCTGTAAACTGCTAAGATAGTCCTTGCCAAGAGCCTGTAGCCAGTGGGTTGAAGGAGCCAGGTACTCCCTGTGGTAACCTTCAAGCCAAATGCTATAGGGTTCAGTTTGTGCAAAGTGAGCTAAGCAAACCTAGGGACCTGGGATGCTTTCATAGCTGGATATTTTTTGGGGGGAGTGTGAGGTGGTGGTTCTCTATCATAAAAGTTGGTAGCTGCCCTGTTTCTCCAGGGTCCAGGCCAGTGGGTGGCTGTCTACCCATGCCCAGTAAAAAGTTATAGACCAGAGATAGGTTTATAGAAACAAATGCCTAGATTCAGGGCTGGAGAAGATAGTACTGGCAGAGATGGGGCCACAGCTGGAAGCCCCGCTGAGAAGCTAGAGGAGTGAGGAGATGGGAAATTTAATCATCCAATTAAAACATTAAACACCGGGCTCCAGTGGTTGGCGCTTTTCATCTACTGAGATGCACAACACTTGACATCCAATTATAATTGTGGTTCCCTATAAAACAGCCCGTTAACGGCAGCTGTGAATTGTCACTGCTTCTCTGGAGTAGGCTGCTGGCTGAGCAGCTGATGCCGAAGATGACAGAAAGTACTAACAAGCAGCAGTGTCTCTCCGAGCCCCCTGCTCCGGGGAAGGTGTGTGCACCCTGAAGGAATGAGGGTAATTCAGAGGGTCCGGAACTCCCTGTTCTGCCAGATGCCTTTTTATTGGTGGAGGTAGGGCTCTGCACATGTCCATCTGGTCACCCTCCACAGACAGGAGCTACAAGGCTGCTGTGCCCGAGGACCTGGAACACACACACACACACACACACACACACACACACACACACACTGTGTAACTCCTGCCAACTGCTCCTACCTTCTGAAGGAAAAACCAACACACAACATGGACCCAAGGAAACGTTTGAAGAGCTTATTTCATCCTTGATCAGTCCCTGAGTCAGCAGCTTCCACTCTCTTTTCCTCCACCAGCAGCACTGGGAGGGGAGGGCCAGCTGCTAAGGTCTCCTTGCCTCCACCCCACCCCGCAGAGCCTCGTGCTCAGCCCTTGGAGTGTTCTGTCTGTATCTATGTTCCATCTCCCAGGAATTCCCCAGAGTTCCGCATCTATTGGTCATAGCTTTCTCTCTTCCGCGTTACAAAGGTTTTTGCTTTTTATCATCTCGGGTATTTGGAGAGAGAATTGAGGTAAACACGTAGGCTAAATTCACCCTCAGGAAGCCAGAAGCTGTGCATTTTCATTTTAAAATTTGTTTTTTCCTTTAAAAAAATATATTTTATTGATTTTTTTACAGAGAGGAAGGGAGAGAGATAGAGAGCTAGAAACGTCGATGAGAGAGAAACATCGACCAGCTGCCTCCTGAACCTCCCCCACTGGGGATGTGCCCGCAACTAACGTACATGCCCCTGATCGGAATCGAACCTGGGACCCTTCAGTCCACAAACTGATGCTCTACCACTGAGCCAAACCGGTTTCAGCAATTTTTTTCCTTTTTTAACACGCAAAAAGAATGCGTCAATTAGTGACTGCTTTGCCGAACAATTGGCATCTATCAACTCAGTCATCTTCTCGAGAATGTTGAGCCGGGCCTGCCATTACCAGCCCTCCACATGGATGAGAAGCCGGCAGAGAGGTCCAGCTCACACCATTCACAAAAGCACAGTCAGATCTGAACTGGGTTGTCCAAACCCAAGCCTGTCCCAATAACCACCCTGGAGCCTTTTGGCTAAAGATTGCATTTTTTAATTTCTGTTTGTTTTTTAATAAAAGGTAATGTGTTTTCAAATCTCAAGAAATCTTGAAATAGGAATTTTATTACCAAATACTTTTCTGCTTTTCTTGCCTTAAGTCTAAGAAGGACCCTCTCGCATAACCTTTCTTTAAATTTCTGAATCTTCTCTCAGTGCCCTCTCCCCCATCATTTCTCTCTCCTCGGGCATCTTCACAGAGGGGTGCTTCTTGTCCATCCCTGGGTTTAACAAAATAGGTCAGAGATCCTGTGGGTCCTGGCTCAGGCTCTTCAGGGACCTGGGGACACTTACACTTTGTAGTTTTCTTCAGCTGGATCGCCGGGTGTTGGTTACCTGTGGTGAGTAGGGAGCTTTTCCAGGGGAGTCAGCCTTGCATGGGAGGCGTTTCTGCTGGCAAAGGAATTTTCCCCCCAAAAGCTTCCAAGGCCCTCTCCTCTCCTCTTAGTGCCCTGTCATCAGGCGCTCGCTGCAGAGGTGCCTCTGCATGGCTTGGCACGCAGTTTGGGGTGCGCCTGGGTTGGGAACCTTCACCCTCTTTAAGGGGAACCTTTGCAGCTGAGAGATTCCTCTGGATCCTCAGCCACCCCAGGTGGGTATGGGGCAAGCCCTTTTCACTCCTGCCCTTCCTAACAGTTTCGATGTGGCTTCTTCTGTAATCCTTGGTTATAAGACTTCTGTTCAGCTCGTCTTCAGTTGGTTATTCAGGATGATCGCTCTATAGTTCAGTGTAGTTCCCTTGGACCTGGGAGGAGGCGAGTGTGACTCCCACCTGCTGCCATTGTGAATGCCCCGCTGTCCTGGTTTTGAAACCTGCATATCATGCTGCTCCTGGAGACAATATTTGGTCCCCAGATTGCTTTAGATTTTGATCTCTGTTTTTACTTCCCCAATATCACAAAATGTTATCAGAACTCTTTATATAGAATCCATCAGATAAACTCAAAATGTAGTCTATTCTAGCTAGAAAAAAGTTCTACAACTTCCCAAGTCATTATCCAATACTAGAAGCCCAGTTCATGAAATTCGTTCACAATTAGGGTCCCTAGGGCTGGCCAGAGATCAGGGCCAATCAAGGCCTTCTGGCTGCCGGCCAGAGTCTCCCTTCCCCAGCTGCTGGCTGCCAGCTGGGGACTTCCTTCATTCCGCGCCACCTCTTGGTGGTCAGTGCACAATACAGCAAGTGGTCAAACTCCTAGTCTCTCAGGCAAACTCCTGAGGGGACAATTTGCATATTAGGCATATATATAATTTCAAAATGGGAGGAATGTCTCATTGTTGGTACTGGGAAGATTTTAGGTAACATATTAATGATTAAATCTTTTTTTCATATTTGTTAGGATTTAAAGGACCCAATAAAGTACTATTATTCTTTCCCTCTGAATTCTGAACCAACTGAGAAAAAAGTCAAAAGTATAGGAAGATGGGAGATTACACTGACCTTCTTATTATGATAAAGTCTAGGATGAGGCCTGGCTTTGTTTGTGTCAAGGGGACCTATTGATGTTCTCCCCACCTCATTCCATCCTTGGCACTGTGGGCAGCCCACATGAGGGAATATATGAGCCTGAGGAACAAACCCTTTTACCTACATCACTGCCTGACTACAGTCTAGGTGAAGAGAGGAAGAGAAAGACAAAAACTAGGATTTTTGATAAATTAGCTCCAGCCAATCAGGAGCTAATTTTGATAAATAAGCTCAGCCAAAATGTGGACCCACCACATTTGCACTCACCAACCAGGTAAATTCTTGCCTCACTCACCAACCAGGTAAATTGCCTCACTCACCAACCAGGTAAATGACTGCACTTGCCTCACTCACCACTCACCAACCAGGTAAATTCTTGCCACACTAGGAAGAGGAGAGATGGTAGAAAAGAATCTTGGATTGTTTGTGAAAACCCCTTTTCTTCAAAATCAAAGGAATGGGGCAAAGACACCTCCTCATAGGAATAGTTAGGTGTCTGAATTTTAATTAATCAGAGTTAGTGAGACTGGTTTTCCATGTATGATCTAGACATATAAAAGCCTAAATGACCAGTTGCTATGACACAAAATGAGGGGCAGGGGCAGATGCTTGATGCAAGAACTGTCTCCTGGTGGTCAATGTGCTCCCGCAGCCAACCTCCTGCGGTCCCTCCCCCCAGTTGGTTGGCCTGATCAGCCCTGATTGGGACTGGGTGAGATGGCCCCCATCAGCCTCGATCACTGGCCAGGCCAAGGGACCTCACCCATGCACGAATTTATGCACTAGGCTGCTAGTATGAACATAAGGTTTCCATTCAAAATAAATAGGAAGGGGTTGATGAAAAGAGTAAGAGTAATAATAGCACAGGTGGGATGTGGATATAACCAAAATTATAAAGATGATGCTCAAATGTCTATAGTTTGGGCAACACTGGTCCAGTGAATAGTCCCTGAAATCTCAATGCCACATCTATTCTTCGCAAACATTAGGGTCTCTCATTCTCATTCTCTCCATGAGGACAGCAACTTCGGTTCACTTATCTGACCATTGATCATGGCTTGACTCTATTTCACTCAATAGAGAGGTTAGAGGGAATAACCTAAGACCTTCAGTATGTTATTGCTTGGATTTCATATATATAAATCATTCATGGCTCCAGTCATATGATCTTAATCATATTGATCCAAGGCTTTTAATTCTTTCTCTCTCCTTCTCATTTTTTCTAGATTTCCTGCAAGAGTCAGAGTGGGTAGAAAAGAAAGTTTTATTGTTTTTAAATGGCTTAACATGAGACTGTGCCTTTCAACAATTTGATGCTATTTCTAGATAAAGTGGAAACATGATTTTTACCACAGCAGACGGGTAGACCAGTGTTCTCTTATCACTGGATGTCAAG
This sequence comes from Pipistrellus nathusii, assembly GCA_963693515.1. Classification (NCBI taxonomy): domain Eukaryota; kingdom Metazoa; phylum Chordata; class Mammalia; order Chiroptera; family Vespertilionidae; genus Pipistrellus; species Pipistrellus nathusii. Next base: position 99,266,017 of record OY882861.1, on the reverse strand, counting down.
GTTGTAGTCACAGGTTCCAGGAGACAACACGAAGCAGCAAACCTGCTGGCTAAATGGTGCAGGTAGAATTAGCCAAATGTGAATTATGCCAAAAAACAAAACAAAACAAACAACAATAACAACAACAACAAAAAAAAACACAAATCCCTCCTCCCCCCTGCATTTTGGGGAAAAACCTTACTCTCCAAATGGGAAACATTAAGTTATCCTACTCCAAAGGTTCATTCACTCAGTGACCTGGAGCCCATTTTGCTGCCAAATTTTTCCAAAAGGTTAAAATAGCTGTGCACTTGGGCTCAAAATTGAAATGTCTCCAAATATGCCTTTATAAGGTCTGACAGCCGTCCCCCTGGCCACCACCCAAGAAAGAGTCCCTCAGAAAAGATAGTATCTTATATCTGAGTCTTTACAAAGGCTCTGTGTTAAAGAACAGTCTCTACATTACTTTACTTTGAACCATGGAGGACTGCTGGGAGCAGACTCAGGCCTCATTTGGGACGTTGATGTAGGTCGACAGTTGGACTTGGTGACAGAGAAGGGGGAGAAATGGAACACGAATGCAGTCCTGGTTCTGTGTGATGTGAGTTCACCACGCATACGTTGGGTGTAGACACGCCACTGAAGTTCATCTTAGGTGAGATGTAAAGTGACTCTGGCTGCATGGCGACTCCACCCTTCCCAACCAATGACCAGAAAGCTCAGCTGCCCTCACGTGCTGGGACGGGGCCAGGGAACTGGGAGCCAGCATGGCCGAGAGCTGTCAGATTAGTTCACAACAAGACCTCAGGGTTTCCTGGGAACATAATGATCAAGGATGCATCATGTGGACCGTCAGGTCTTAGGAAAGAGCCTCCAGAGGAACTGGTTCTCCCTCTGAGCTCTTATCCGTGGGTCCCACAAAGCACACTACTCACTCACTTTCCTCCTCACCTGCCTCTTGAGAGACTCAGAGCTGTGTCCGGACTCAGTGACCTGGAAACTTTGTCACATACATTTCTTGACAACATTTGTCTTCATCTTGAAGATTTGGTCTGGAGTTTTATGTTGATCTGCTCTCCTTATGTCTGTGATTTCTATTTGCCACAATCAAAACAACAGAGTTTATGCTCAATTTCTTCTTATTATCTCCATTTCTCACATATTAATATCTGGGACAAAAAACATGAATATCTGGTCTTCATTTCCAGGCCTAACAACCTTCATTGATGTCAAATTCTTCCCGAAAGAACTTAAGTTTTAGTCTCTTCCTTTGAATACAAGGAATTTGGAATTAGAAGTTATAGATTTGAGTCGTGGCATTGTTACATTTGACAAGTGAATTTTATAAAAATTTCTGGGTTTCAATTTTTTCCCTCTGCAAAATAGGAATAAGAATTCTAGTTATGCCGAAACTGGTTTGGCTCCGTGGTAGAGTGTTGGTCAGCGGACTGAAAGGTCCCAGGTTCAATTCCGGTCAAGGGCATGTACATTGGTTGCGGGCACATCCCCGGTAGGGGGTGTGCAAGAGGCAGCTGGTCAATGTTTCTCTGTCATCGACGTTCTTAACTCTCTCTCCCTCTCCCTTCCTCTCTGTAAAAAAATCAATTATATATATATATATATATATATATATATATATGTAAAAGAATTCTAATTATTACCAAGAGCAAGTGATGTAAAGTCATATAATCATTACCTGATGTCAGGAGAAAGACTGGAGTCCTGTGTTAATACTTTTGTCTCCTGAACACTTGGCCTCTGCCAGTCTACCACTGGGGCTGTGTCACCCAGAGGCCCCTCACTCTGCCTCTGCCCATGGCTGCCCCCCACAGCCTCTGGACGGAGGGTTCTGGACTCTGATGGTGGCACAATATGCCTTTAAGCCACACTGAGGAATCTGGCACTGACCCCATGAAAACCAGGCTCATCTGGGAGACAGACTGCGGAGTCCTACTGGGATCCAGGGAGCCAAATACTTAGCATGGAAGGAAGGCCAGAGGCGAGGAGCAGCCAGGGCTGAGGAGCATCTGGGACAAGCTACAAATGCACCCTTTGCTCCAGGCCTAGAGGCCCGAAAGCAGGGCTGCAGACCCAGCAGCGGGGGGCAAGATGTCAGCCCCACTGCAGGGCAGGCATGTGCCCATCAGACTGATACTCCTCAGACAAGCTCCATACTGAGGGTCTGGGTCGGCCTTTCCCACAAGGCCAAAGTCAGGTGGCCTAGTAACACGTGGTTAATTATGCTCTGGCCAGATGTGGATCAGCCAGACACGTTTCAGCCACACAGGCTCCACAGGGAGTAAAAGAAAAGCCAGTCACACACATGCATTTTCAGAGAGCTCTGAGGGACGGGGCTTTGACCAGAGCCCACGGAAGCACGCAGGCCAAGGAGGACTCAGGAATTAAGAGGCTGCCGGAAGCCCGTATACCCTCCCCTTCCTCTCTCTTGCCACTTTCCACTCATGGTCTGGTCCCTTCTGCTGCATTCTGAGTGTGTGGGGGTGGGGCATGCAGATGCCACATGATGGATGTCACTCAGAGACTGGGCTGCAAAGCCAACAGGCTCCTCACAGCGGCAGAATCGCCTGAGAAACCTGGATCCAAAGCGCCCCTTCACGTGCCGTGTGTTTAGTTGGCTGGGCCCGAGGAAGGAGGTGGCTTGCACTTGGAGGCTGTGGAGAGTGTACAATAAGAGATAATCAATATTAGGATCACAATTTTTGAAGCAAAATGCTCGCACCACGACGAGCAGCAGAGACGGAGGGGACGAAGGTCCGTGGTGCCTTGTCATGGGTGTACGTCCCGGGGGAATACGTCCCGGGGCAAGGTGTCAGGTGAAACTGCTCACGTGGTTTAGGTCCCCTCCCTCCTCTCTCTAACAGAATAGAATTGCCTGTAGGTGAATTAAATGCTCAGCAGGTGAGATGAGTCTGATGGCTGTGGAGGTGTGTGCAACTCAGGGTCCCAGGCCCCCGGCGCAGGTCCCTTCCGCATACCAGGCCTCTGATGTGCTGCTGGGGGGGGCAGGGTGGTGGGAGGTGACACAGGGTGTGCGGAGCCGGCTCCCCCGGCTCCTGAGAGCTGGCTGTGCAGCCTCTGGAGAGAGCGTTCAGGACTCTGCTGGGGCAGGGGGCATTGCCCACACCCACCCTTGCGCAGGGAAGCCTGATGCAGGGGCATCTGTTGTGAAGCCGAGTGGAAGGGGTGGGAGACAAGCTGGGGGCTCCTGGTGGGCGGTATCAGAGCCGTTTGGAAGATCAAGTGTGAGTGTTGGTAATCTAAGAGGCAGCTTTTTCAAACTGCTGGAGCTTCATTGTACCAGAGACTGATAATTGTCTTCCCAACGTCCATTCTTTCCTTCCTCCTCAGCCTCGGGGTCCTGGATTGCCAGGGAGACAGAGTGTCCAGCTAAGAGACTATATTGCCGGCCTCCCCTTCTGGTAGAGGTGGCCAATGAGATGGAAGCTAAAGGACTGGAAGAATTTGGGGAAAATCTCCTCAAATGGGCTGACTTGGGCAAGAGGAATATTTTCCTGTCTTCTGTCTTTCCCTCTTTTTTCTGACGGTAACATGATGTGGCGGCTAGGGTACAGTCCCTAAATGACACATTCGTATTTCATTTTTCACTAGAAAAATGGAATAAAATTTGTTCTAAGTTTGCTTTGGGAGTGGAGGTGTATATGCTTTCTTTTTTTAAAATGATAAAAGCAATATGTTCCCCTTATTTGTCAGGAAGCCAAGTTCAGCGAGAGCCAGGCTGGCTGTCACAGTGTGAGGAGCCCATGGGCCCGTCACCCACTGACTTGGTTTCTCGGCTCTCCAGGCTACGAGCTGCCATGTGGGGTGAGAGAGACTCTCGGGGCATCTACGCTGACTGGCTCACCTTACCCTGGAGAGTGAGTGAGTCTCCATTTCTGTCCGTAGCACCAGGCAGCAGGTGTGAGGTCCCCTCTGAACTTGGGGTAAAACTGGGTGTGGTGCAGATGGGCCCAGACCAGCATGTAGCCCTTAACTCTCACTGCCAGTTGACCTCACCCAGTGAAACCACGCCCCGGGGCGTTTCAGATGGCACATGCCGCACTTCAGGGGCCCTGAAGAGAGCTCCTACTCATCCACTGCCAGGCCCGGCTCCCGCACTTCCTCCAGAGGAGTCCCAGCTCCCTTCCGGCGCCCCCTGCGTGGTTCCGGCTTGTCACAGATAGAGGCAGCAGGAGGTGGCTCTCCCCTCACTGCTCCGCGAGCTGGGGCGAGGACTAACGTAGTCATGCATCCCAGCTTCCCTTGCAACTAACGCAACCAGGTAACTGTATTCTACCGCAGGGAACATGAGCCAAAGCGACCCCACACCCTGCCCACCCGAGGAGGCGCATTCACAGCAGCAGAAGCCTGAGAAGAGAGGCTGCTGCAAGCTCGGATGGGAGAGGCTGGCTCCCAAGAGACTGGGTGCTGGCATGGACAACAGTGAGACCAAATCTGACAACAGAACCGGCCTGAATGGTCAGGGCGTGGCCCATGACGCCAGCATTCCGGTTCTTATGTCTCTGCCTCCAGCTCAGGACCGACCTGAGAGGTCACATGTACCTGCCAACAAGCACACGGAATGTCCTGCCTCTAATCAGCCCGCCGCCGCCAGCTGACACCCCCCCCTCCTCCCTCAGGGCACACCAGAGGTCACCACGGACTCCTGGCTCTCACAGCTCTGAGTCCGCGGGCTCTTGCGCTCCTTTGGGTGGTCTCTGTCCATTTCCGCTGAGTGCAAGGCCGGTGCTGAGCACCGGGAGGGAGGGAGCCAGAATCACTGCTTCTGCGGAAGCACCAGGCTCCCTGGACTGGTAGTGAGAGAGAAACACACTTCTCACTGCACACACGTGCGCGCGCACACACACACACACACACACACACACACAGGCACGCATGCATGCACACACGCACACACGAATATTTGGAACTTGTGCAAGCTTTTCCTGGGGAGGCCTGGGCGAAAGGGTGCATTTGTCCTGGAATAAGAATCAGATTTTGCTGAGAGATTCCTGTACACAGGTGTCACCTATTTAAACTAGGACTTCCGAGGTCTCGAGCGTCTTTCATTGGCATGCGATGAGCCCTATGCTGATTACAGGAGACTGACTGCTCGTTCGAGCAGGGGCTGCTTAGCCTGGGGATGCTTGCAATGCAAAGAATGGCTGCCTGTGTGCACACAAAACTCGGAATTTTCACCTGTTGGACTGGATTCTCCCGAGTCAGGATAAAGAAGCAAATCTCCCCAACTCTTTCTTGGGGGTTTTCTTTGTCCCCGTGTCACTCTGTCTTCCTTTGGATACAGCTTTGACCCCCAGGTGGACAGGACCACAGGACACCGATAGCTTTGAAGGAGGAATGTAAGGGCAACTCATTAATGTCCACGTACAACGCATCCTTCAGGCCACCGAGGTTCAGGGCCCAGCTCCAGGGAGGCAGCGGCTCGCATGGGCCTCGCTGTCCCTTTGCCAGGCCTGCGGGGGTACGCAGAGGGGCCAGGCTCCCAAGACTGGCTTCTGGGTATCTGGTCACAGTTATCTGCCTTCTGAGACATGCCGGGGATAGGAAGAGGGGCCGAGACACAAACTGATGTTTTTTGTCTCCTACAGCCTTTTAAGCCAGCCTCTCATTTCCAGGGAACTTGCATGATGCTGATGCAGCAGACAAAGCAAAGTGGCCCTGAGGTCCAGCACTTTCCTGGCCACCGTGGGCACTGTGGAGCTAGCTGGTCCTTGGGACACTCCAGTCCACGCCTCCAGGCCCCCCACACCCACCCACCGGCTCACACATTCATTCATCCAACATGTTCCGTGTGCCTACGATGTCTTAGCCGGCTACCAGCTTTACCCTGTAGACAGTCATGTGACCAAACAGGGACGCTCTCATCTGATAGAAGCTGTGGCTGAGATGTGTACAAGCTTCCCAGTGCTCACTGAAGAGCGGGCAGAGAACTCAGAGTGGTCAGGGAAGGTCCCACAAATGCCCGGCAAGGGACACGAGTGCAGTCTTATGAGAGCAGGGAGTTTCCATTTACTGGAGACATGGGGTGGGGCACAGGCCAGCCAAAGGCATGAAAGAGCCAGGAAAAGGCCCAGAGGTCTGTGCGGTGGAGCAGAGGGTGAGGGAGGAGAAGCAGGAGATGACCCAGAAACTGTCACCTGGCTTACCTTGGCGCCACTTGAACTTCACTCTGAGGTCACCACAGCCGGGCTGATACCCATGCCCTGGGGCAGGAGAGGGTTAAATCCGTGGGGAGGGCCGGGTGGGGACTGGAAGGCGGAGCAGCCCTTCGCTGCTGCTCTGGCGTGCAGACTCTGTGCAGCAAGCTTCCATCAAAAATAAACCCAACACTGGTATTTTTATACAAACCCTCCTAATTTTTAAATGTTAGAAATTATTCCACAATATCCTGCTGGCCCAGCAGATGTGTATCTGATGTCCTCTCAGCCCTTGGGCCCCGGGATGTAAGCCTCAGGAGGAATACAGCCAGGCTTCTGCTTCAGCAGCATGGCGTGCAGCCTGGGTGCGGTTCTGCTCCAGCTCCCAGCAAGGGCTTCCTTCCCGGCCTCCTCACTTCGCCGGGACCCCGTCTCTCCCTCCCTCCCAGCCCGCCCGCTCCAGCCACCCTGCCTGGAGGCCCTGAATGAACCAGTGCTCCTGCCGCTCACAGAGAAGGGCCAGTGCTCGGACACGAGGGAGCCGTATTTATTTCACATGGACAGGCATGTTCTGTTGCATGCTGAACATGAAAGCTCGCGTGAGGCAAGTACCCGTAACAGCAGAATTATGTGCTTTTGTCCACAGGGAGCAGGGAGGTCACCAAGTGCTCTTCAAAGACTGCCGCCTTCGGAAGCTCCAGTCTGGCCCCTCATCGGAGGGCCGTCTCCTCACAGGCCCCGGCCGCGTCCGCGCTGCGGCTCTGGCTGAGCTGCTGAGGGCAGAGGACGAGGACGGTGGCCGTGGCCGGGCCGCCAGCGGGGCGGGAAGCTCACAGGGAGGTACACGGCACTCGGAAGCAGCAAGCTCACTCTGGGGGGACAGCGACAGGGACAGCCGCTGTGCTCACCGCGGGCCACAGCGCACCCAGGGGGAGACCCCTCCTCTGCAGCGGCCTCCGGCGGCCTGCGGGGAGCCCGGGCCGCGGGGCTGGGCACCCTGGTCCCGGGCTGACGGAGCCCAGCAGGAAGGCGCTGGAGCCCGGGCTGCGGGGGGAGCGGGCCGCAGGCCCTAAGCACAAACCCAGGCAGAGGCGCATGGGGACGGCCGGGGAGGCCTACTCCCACCGGAAGTCCTGGCCCACGGTCTCATAGAACTTGAGGTTGTGGGGCCTGTAGAACTCCCGCAGCTGGTCTATGACCTCGGGGTCGATCTGCACGTGAGCCCTGCCCTTGGACTTGCCCAGACACCGGGGCAGGAGGCTGGCCTCGGTCCTCCGCAGGCAGGGGAAGCCCTTGGTCTTGTTGAAGTAGAAGTGCTTGTCGGTGAGGAAGCGGCGGATGCCCAGGAAGTCCTGCACGCGCCCCATCTCGCCCGCGGGGTCGGTGATGAGCCGCTCGCCGCTCACGAAGTGGATCTGCGCGCGCGGGAAGTAGCGCAGCCAGCCCTCCAGGTGCAGCGCGTACAGGCCGATGCGGATGGCGTTCCAGGACACGTCCACCAGGCCCAGCGTGCGGTTCCGGAAGGACAGGCCCTCGAAGGTGGGGATGTCGGGCTTCTTGGACAGCGTCTGGGTGTAGTCGGAGATGGCGCGGGTCACCGGGTTCCGCACCACCACGATCAGCTTGGTGTCCCGCGACATGTTGAAGATGCGCCGCGGGGCCTCCTGCGTGACGAAGTAGCTGGGCGTCTTCTCCAGCGTGATCTGGCTCTCCAGCGTCCGCGGCATGAGGCTCCTGCGGGCAGAGCAGCGGTTAGACAGGCTGCGGGGCGGGGCGGGTCCGCTCCCTGCTCCCAGCTCCCTAGGGGGCGCCTCTCTCCCCTGTGCCTCTGAGGCCCGCCTGCTCTCACCTGGCGAGGAATCTGCTTTTCTACTTGATTATTTTTAGTCTTTAACCAGTTTGCTTCCAGACAGGGAGCGCCTGTCAGCATGAGTTAAATAAATGCTGGAATAGCAGTTAACACAGTGGGCAGAGCTCTGTGCACCAATGTAGCGTGACTTCCAGGATGCAGCATGAAATGAAAACGGGCGAGGCAGCATCCAGGGAAACTGACAAACGCAGGGGATTCTGGGGAGAGCCAGGGAGGGGGCAGGGGTGAAAGAGAGTGACTTTTATTGTATAACCTCGTACTTGAGACTGTTAACGTGGTTATTACATATTCAAAAGTTACAGAGGAGCACTAGCTGGTTTGGCTCAGTGGATAGAGCATCCGTCTGCACCCGAAGGGTTGTGGGTTCCATTCCAGGCACCGGCACATCCCTGGGCTGCAGGCTCCTCCTCTGCTGGGCCCTAGTCAGCTGTGCAGGAGGCAACCAATCCACGTGTCTCTCTCACATCACTGTTTCTCCCTGTCTTTCCCTCTCTCTTCCACTCTCCCTAAGGGGAAAATATCCTTGGATATTAAAAAAAAAAAAAAAAAAAAAAAAAGATACAGAGGAAGGTATCGAATATTGTTTTGGCAAAAGAGATTTCTCCAAATATGTTAGAAAATCTGTTTGGGAGAAACGGCTGGTTTTGTGGGTAGAGCAGGTATTTTAGAAATGAGTTCTAACCACTACACTGCACACCTGAAACTAATATAAATAATATTGAGCATCAACGGTAATTGAAATAAATCAGTAAATAAATAAATAAATAAAGTATCCCTCATCACCAAATTGACTGGGAACAAAGCAAAGTCTCAGCACTTTCTGTGTGAAAAGAGGAAAGAAAGCGTTCTTTTCCTGCTGCACTGCCTCCCCGGGAGGAAGCCCTCACTGCGCCAGCGGCCGAGCAGGCGGGCTGCACCTCTCACTGCCCGGCTTTGCTCTCCAGGCTCTGCCTGCAGGTCCCGGAGATGGTGATGGACCTCCCCAAGCTGTGTCTCTTTCAGACCTGATGGTGATGGACCTCCCCCAGCTGTGTCTCTTTCAGACCTGATGGTGATGGACCTCCCCCAGCTGTGTCTCTTTCAGACCTGATGGTGGGGACCCCCTGGCTCAGGGTTGTGACTTCTGTCTGGACGTCATGTGTTACTGTAAGCTCATTTTTCTAATGCTGGCTGCACATTAGACTCCAAGGGGTAAAACATACGATGTCTGGGCCCATCCGGGACTGGCTGCTTAAAGCTATTTGGGTGGATATTTTTAAAGCTCCTCAGATGGTTCCAATAGAGGTTCTCACTCCTGACACTATGACTGACCAACCCCAAGGCATTGGTCTGCACATTCCTCTGGAACATAGACTCCTGGCTCCCAGTCTTCTTCATCCCAGACCCTATCAGCATCCCCACTCAGTGACCTGGCTTCAGAGCCCTCGGACTAACTGTCTCCTTCTTCTCTTCTCCTTTAGCAGTTCTCACTCCTGGCCATTCCCTGGATCCTGTCATTGGAACTGCCCTAATTCTGACATGGTTCATCCTGGAATTCCACTCTAGGATGAGGTAGTGGGTTGAATGGTGACCCTCGGAAAGAGGTGTCCGCTAGGAACCTATGAAGACCTCATGTGGAAAAGTCTTTGCAGATGTAAGGTGAGGGTCTGGAGGTGAGGTCATCCTGGATTAGGATGGGCCCAAAGTCCGGTGAGGAATATGCTTCTAAGACAACAGAAGGGGGAGAAGAGACACACAGAGGAGTCAGTGTGAAGACAAAGGCAGACCATGGAATGATATAGCTGCTTCCCAAGGAAAAGAATAAACTGCCATCTTATTTTTTTATGCATTTACCACAGTATCAACTCATTATACCCGACCTTCAAATTCATCTATGATCTTCTTTATTTTTAAAAAAATATATTTTATTGATTTTTTACAGAGAGGAAGAGAGAGGGATAGAGAGTTGGAAACATCGATGAGACAGAATCATCGATCAGCTGCCTCCTGTACACCCCCTACTGAGGATGTGCCCACAACCAAGGTACATGCCCTTGACCAGAATCGAACCCGGGACCCTTCAGTCCGCAGGCTGACTCTCTATTCACTGAGCCAAACCGGTTTTGGCTATGATCTTCTTGATTTCACTTTCTTGCATACCTTTTCTGGACTAATGAACAATCATTTCAGTTCCTCCTCCTCCTTCTCCTTTTTTTTCCTCCTCTCCCTCCTCCTCCTCCTCCTCCATTTCCTGTACTACTTGCTCTTCCAGTCCCTAATAATGCATCCTCCCAGCCTTTCATCATTTCTAATTCTGTCTCTGGGTTGCCCAACAGCAGGAGAGAAAACTGGATCCTTCCTATGGTTACTAATTCTATCTTCACTTGAGCCTCACCACTGCTCAGTAATTTGGCACATTTGTTTTTACAGCCCCTTATTGTTCTCCAGAGTAGGTGCTCCAAATTCTCACCACAAGCACCCGCCCTTAACACACAACCAGTCTCCCAGTGCACGAGGAAGACATAAGCTGTCATACCTTCAACTTTTCTCTCCTCCATCCTGCCACTATTGCCCACACCATCCCTGCACCCTCCCCTGGTCTCTGGGGAAGAGGCAGGCAGGAGCTCCCTGTCCACCTGCACTCTCAGATCTCTCCCTCTGTGCCTTCCCTGCAAGCCTGCCTGTTAGCCCCTTGAATTTTCAGTCACTGCGCATCAGATAGGCAGACACAACTGCTATTTTGTTTCCAGGCCCGGTGTTCATAATGAGCCTGTGTGAGCTTAAAGTCTCCATAGTGTTTATTAACACGGAGAAGGCCACTTTTTAATCGGCTATTGTTATTAGCTAACAGTCACATACATTTGAATAGAATCTTCTGGTCAGCTTTTCTTATATATCTGGCTATGTCAGATTATGACCCTGGAATACATTGTAATTACATGTTGGCCTTTATGATGAAAGTAGGCAGAATTACATGAATGTGAGAGTACATTTAAACTTAAGGACGTCAAACTCCGTGTGGGTTATTGATATAAAGGCAATCCCCCAAACACAAATAAGTCGACTTGACGAGCCATGAAACAGATTTCCCTTGAAAACACTAAAGACTGCGGAGAGGAAGTGGGGACAGCATTCCCGAGCTTATGAGACTAACGGGCGATGAGCTTTGCCAGGAGCGCTGTTGCCATAGGGGCCATTCCGACCAGTCCCAGTGGTCTGCAGAGCATCAGCCATCCTGGGTTCTGAACGGCAGGGCAGCTCCATGTCTCCAGTTCCTAATGGCACGTCAGCTGCAGGGTCTCCCTCCCTCAAACACAGAGGGAGCTCTCACCAGACCGCAAGCCTGGGCCAAATGGCTCCTGTGCACCTCAAATATTCTCTCCCCCCAGAACACCCTACAAGGTATGTCTGCGAGGCACTGGCACAGGGCGGCACTGGCACAGAGCGCCGAGCCTGTGGGAGGGGAGCGTGCAGAGCCTGGCTGTGCGGCTCCCTGCTCGCACATGTGGGCTGGGTATACACTTTTCCTTAAGGCTCATTTTCCCTCTTCAAGTCATTGTTTAAATTTCATTTACTTGCTTCCAGCTGCTAACATACAGTTGAATTTTTCTCTCAGCCTATAACCTTCTTAAGCTTCAGCCTCCTTTATTCTCTATGGAGCTTTGCAAAAATTACTGTAATGGTCAGACACTCCTCCTTTGGACTTACCTCCCACCTGTTACTTTAACCTGCTCAGCAATGATTTCTCTACATCTGATATGAGCCCCCTGATTTTTATTTGAGGAACCACCACTCCTGCTTTGGATAAAATCTTGATGGGCCAAGAGGTGGATGCATGAATGAAGTTAGGCCAATCAGTGCCAATCCTATCTAATAAAGAGGGAATATGCAACTTGATCGTCACACCAACACAAAGATGGCGGCGTCCAATCCCCTCAGCCCCGCCAGAGTCCCCCAGTCCTTTCAGCGGGGAGGGGATGGGCAGGCAAATGGTGTGGCTGGATCCACCCCAGCTGCCCAGGGCTGGCCTTAGGTGCAGGCAAGCCTCGGATGTCGGCTGCCCAGCCAACCAGGGCCGCCCAAAGCTTGTGCTGCCAGCAGTGGCAGCAGCAGAAGTGTGATGGGGGTGTCGCCTTCTCCTGATCATCAAGTTGCCTCCCATCCTTGAGGGCTCCCAGACTGTGAGAGGGAACAGGCCAGGCTGAGGGACCCTCCTCCAGTGCATGAGTTTTCATGCACTGGGCTCTAGTTGTGTTATAAGGACTAACAATGGGCCATCAAGACTAAAATGTTTAGCTGAACCGGTTTGGCTCAGTGGATAGAGTGTCAGCCTGTGGACTGAAGGGTCCCGGGTTCGATTCTGGTCAAGGGCATGTACTTTAGTTGTGGGCACATCCCCAGTAGGAGGCGTGCAAGAGGCAGCTGATCGATGAGTCTCTCATCGATGTTTCTAGCTCTCTGTCCCTGTCCCTTCCTCTGTAAAAAAATCAATAAAATATATTATTAAAAAAAAAAAAAGACTGAAATGTTTGGACTCAACATTCCCACCAGGTATAGGGGCTTGGAAAAGCCTCCTCGTCAGCTTCTCTTAGCAAATCCCTGCAGTGATCTTAGTTCTGGCCCTGGTTCTCCCACTTCTGCCTGCATTCTATGCATTATGACACCTCCTTCTAAAAAGGTATTTGCTATTTTATATTAGTCATAGTTGGTAGCTGTTGCTTGCAACCCAATAACCTAACTTACTCTGGCTTCCTCCAGGTGGGAGCGATGCTCACCCACTGAACGTAAACTCCGCGAGGGCAGGGGGCACTTTCCCTGCACCTACATCTCCAGGGTCTGCCATAGTCCATGACACATAAAGGCTCCATCGATATTGTTGAGATTACAATGAAACCAACAACCAGTCTGATCCAGTTATGTGTTGAAGCCCTCGCTCCAATTAGCTATGCATCCATTCATGTCAACAGATCCTCCACACACTCAAGCCATTCTGGGCCGGCCACAGGCATGTTCCCACCTCTCGCTCATTCCTTCCCAGGCCTCCCACCACCGCCTGCGCGATGCCGACCGACCGTGCGTCTGCAGCAGCAGCTCCAGCCTCCCCGTGCTCTGGGCTGGAATGCCCGGCTGCCTGCGGACTGGCTCCCTGCCTCAGCAACCGAACTTGCCTTCTTCCCCCACTCACTTCTCTCCTTTGCCAGTTTCTACAGATGCCATCACCCGGAGCCCACTCAGAGAGCAGAGAAACCTACGTCCCTGACTCCGTCTCCCAGCTGCCTCTCATTCTCAGAGGCTTTACCTCCTCAACGTTTCCCCCCTCAGGCTCTTGTCATTGCCTCCAACGAGAGCTTTCTCTCTGACCTCCATGCTTTCATCCCTCCTTCCTTGTAGCCCGTCTGTATTCCAGGTCCCGCAGGGAAATCTTTCTAAAGCAAACCCAATCTTGTCAGTTATCAATAATTCTTCTTTTGGATAAAGTCTGAGTTCTCCAACTTGGTCTGAAGGCCAGCGCCTACCTCTCCAGAATTAATCTCTCCTATTTCCTGGCCACCCAATGCCCGCGCCATGCTCAACACAAAGTCTCGCTCTTTCATGTGGGTTGTGCTTGCTGAGGTTTTTGTTTTTATTCTCAATCATCTTTCTCATCTCCCTCACTGGGGTGAATCTTGACTCCCCTTCCAAGTCGAACCCGGAAGTCACATCCTCTGGGAGCCCCCCCCCCCCGCCCCCGGTTAGTGTCATGGCCCTCTGTGCCTGTGGCTGCGAGGACCCCGTCCCAGTGTGTGGAGCCATTAGCTATGCATCCATTTATGTCAACAGATCCTCAGCAGCTGGGCGTGTTTCCTATTCATTTTTGCCCTCCTAGCACAGTAGTCGGTAAACTGCGGCTTTCAAACCACATGCAGCTCTTTGGCCCCTTGAGTGTGGCTCTTCCACAAATACCACGGCCTGGGCAAGTCTATTTTGAAGAAATGGTGTTAGAAGAAGTTTAAGTTTAAAAACTTTGGCTCTCAAAAGAAATTCAATCGTTGTACTGTTGGTATTTGGCTGTGTAGACTAATGAGTTTGCCGACCACTGGTCTAGCATAATACCTGGCATACCATAGGTGCTCAGCCAATGGATCAGAGGCCCTTTAGTGTCAAAGGCACTGAGAGGTCATCCTGAGGGCTCAGAAATGGGGGGGTGCCGGTTCCGGCGCCCAGCCTCTCGCTGACATCCTGACTGTGGGCAGAGGAAGGGTTTGCAGAGTCCCGGGGAGGGAGGGGCTCCATGTGCCAGGGCTCAGACGCACAGACTGAGGGGAGTCCACGCTCCGAATATAAGATGGTCAAGTGAGATGTCCAAGAACAGGTGTGCCATTTCTGCCTTGACTGCACATGGCCCTTTGGCCGCAGCCCCTGGTGTTCAGGACAGGATTGTGGTCCCTCTGCCTGGGGCTGCAAGGGGAGGTGGTGAGCAAGTCAAGCTGCCCACGAGGGGGATACGTAAGTGCTGGGGTGTGCCAGACTCATTAATCAGAAGCTCAGGCTGGACGCTAGGACTGGCACCTGCAGTTTTAAAGTCCAGACGCTCCGCGTGGGCCACGGAGCTAAGAGCCTGGACTGCACACCGAGTGCTCCTTCAGCCACTCAGCCTTTGAAACCGTGTCTGAGGACCACCCGGCCTGCCCTGGAGAAAGAGAGTCCCTGGCCCCTTCCCTGTACATTCTGGTTCAATGGCTGTGGGGGGCTGGCCAGGACCCTCCATTTTTTAACACCTGCCCCCCTGCTATGATTCTTAGCAGCTTGGGAAGCACAGCCGTGTAAGGTGCACTCAGTAACACGACGGTACTCTCTGCTGTCTATCCATTCCATTTGTATGTCCTCTCTGCCCAGGCCTGCCCCGGCCATAGACTGAGAGCCCCGGGAGAATAGGGTTGGTCTGTCTTGGACACGGCTGCGTTCTCAGCTCCCAGGGGATGAGGACACTTAGTAGGGCTGCAGTAAATACCTGCTGAAGGGAAAACACAAGGGCGGGCCTTCGTCTGGCACAAAGAAGCAGCAGCACATGGATGTCCCCAGGAGAGTGTGCCGTCCCCAGGCCATAAGCCTGCAGCCCGTCCTCTTCCCAAGGAGAAGTCACCGGCCTCTGGCGGCCCCACTGACAGGAAAACCCTCCCTCCGTCCTTGTCAGCTCGGAAGTGACAGCTTTGACCACCCAGTGGGGCAGAGATGGCTCCCGTGGCCGCCCCTCCGCACAGGGCCACCGTGAGAGAGCCTGGGCCGGCGGCAGGTGTCCGGGAGTCTGTGGGGCGGCACACCTGAGCCGGTGGAGGGATTCTCGGGAAGATCCTATTTTCTGCTAAACCTGCTCCCCCCGAGGAGGTGTTAGGAAGACCGGCTGCCTGCGGGCTCTTCAGTGACTCATTAGCTCGGACCGGGCAGCTGCCTCCTCAAAACCCATCGCAGTCTCCAGAGGGGCAATTAGGAGCAGAAGGAGGGGAAAGGCTTTATTGAAGGAAATTGGTTCTGAAACCAACCTGCTCCCCCACACCTGAGGGGTGCGCCCCTGCACCCTCCTCCGCCCACCTCCCACTCACTGACCGGGAGCGAGCGCAGCCGTGTCCTTCCTGCTCACAGGAAAGGCGGGACGCCCTGCCACGTAGGCCTATTCTGAACCCCCAGTCCTGCACTTCTCAGGCTAAGAGGCTTTGACCTATTGTGTGTGTGTTTGTGTGAAGCCCTTCGTAGCCTGTTAGGCAAAACTTCTCTCAGCTCTTGGCTCATCATCACCTCCACCAGGAGGCCTTTCCTGACATCTGTTACCCCCGAGGTTCCACGGTGCCCACGCGGAATTGCCCGTTTTACACATGACCTCATCCCCTGTCACCGGAGTGTGAGGTCACAGAAGGCGGGGCCAGGTCCCCCTCCGTGCTGACAGGGCCTGGCTTGTGCCTGCAGACGCCCATCGAACACGCGTCTGTCCCTGAGGATGGAACGGTGGCCGGGGTGGCCTCTGTTCTCCAAGGCAACGGCCTGTGAGCCACAGGGTGGGCCCCTTTCCCCGCGGGAGCAGCAGCTGCACCCAGCTCCCACAGGGTGGGCCTCCTCTGGCTTAGGGGCGCTGTGCCAGCTCCCACAGGGTGTGCCTCCTCTGGCTTAGGGGTGCCTGTGTCCAGTGGGGGCAGGCGCCAAGGTCCCATGCTGGGAGCTGGCTTTTCCAGAGAACTGGAAACAGTGGGCACCGCACCCAGTCTGCTTGGTCCAGTCGTGTGGCCTCCCCGCCTGGCGAGGCTGCCCAGCCTTGGTGTGAGGGGAGCTGGCGGAGCTGTGAGGGCAGAGCCCCTTCCCCGCGGTGTCCAGCCCGTTTGTCCAGACCCGGGCATGTCCCTGGCGGTGATGGTGAGGAGGCAGAGTGCTCAAGCCTGCCTGTGCTGCCAGGCCCGGCTGCCGTTCCCTCCCCGGGCGCCCATTGCTCCTCCCACGCCTGTGCGGGGTGTGTGTGTGTGTGTGTGTGTGTGTCTTGAGCCGGTCTGGTGATGACGGAGTCTAGAAAGGCATCCTCCTCATGGCAGAGGCACGCAGAGGAGAGGGTAGTGGCCACTTCAGGGCCGGGGTGAGAGCTGAGTTTGCGTTCTGCTGCTCAGTGGCAGGCATGGCACAGCTCATTGCGCCGAACACGTCACCGCTGTCGCCAAGGAAGGAGCCGGGCACACACCCCACGAGCTCCTCACCGGGGAGTCTGTGCCACACTCAGAGCTGGAGGCAGGCCCGGGCTGAGGCGCTGTCAAAGGGCACACTGTCTGCGACGAGGGCCCTATGCCTGGGCCTAATGCACGGAGGCCGGTCACTAAGGGTCTGTGCCAGACACTCCACGTTGCTGAGACTAGATCCTCACCGGGGTCACCATCATGAAGTAATGTGGTGGGTACGTTACTTAACCTGACTTGGCGATCGTTTCGGAAGGTCAGCACATCATCACATCCTCCTGGCGTGTATCCTCAGAGAGCGGGCACAGCATGGTCAGCACCGCCTGGCCGCTAAGGCCGAATGCTCGTGTCCCGTACATCACGCCGATGCCCTGGCACAGGGATTGGCATTTGGGGAGCCATGCGGTGGAGCCCTCGGGAATGGGCTTCGTGCCCTTCTAGAAGAGAGAGGAGAGCGAGGAGCGAGGAGCTCTCCCTCTGCCATGTGCGGGCGCAGCAGGAAGGCACCGCTGCCCGCCAGGGACCGAATCGGCCGGCATTTTGGTCCTGGACCTCCAGCCTCCAGACTGGGAGAAATAAACTCGTCTTGTTTGAGCCACTCAGTCTGCAGCGTTTTGTTGTAGCAGCTCACACCGACTGAGGCGTGGCGCTGGTGCCCTGGGCATAAACAAGCTACCCTGTGCAGCGGCAGTGCCAGCTCTGCCGCCAGCCACCTTGCTCAGTCTCACGCAGACTCAGTGACGCCGGCAACTGGGCGCTGGGAACTGGCACCGGCAGAACGACAGCCAGTCCCCAGAGCAACACAGCAAGTCACAAAACCTGGGTTCGAGTGTGACTGTCACGGTAGAAGGTGAGGTGAGAATGTGAACTCAGTCTTGGGACAAGGACAGCCATTCCACGTAGGAGACAAAATCATGGAGGAAGACAGCTTACAGAGCAAACGTGAGTCTCTGGGATGGGAAATATGGCGAGTAAAATCAAAGAAAATGGAAAAGTATTTGAGAAACAAAGGATAATTTCAATTATATTTTTTCAAAGTCCTTGCAAATCACTAAGAAAAGGAGAAACAGCTGGTAGACTAGGAACACAGGCTGAGAAGATTAATAGAAAAAGAGCTGTGAGTGGAAAGAAATATATGAAAGGTACTCCATCTCTCTTAAAACAAAAGAAATGCAAATTAATCATGAATAATATTATTCACCTATAATAATGGAAAATATATTTTGAAATATAGGGTGTCCCAAAAATGTACACACACACGTTGAATAATTATAAAAGCTGTGTTCATTGAAATACATTTCATTTTCAAAACTGAGCTCTCAGCTGTGGAAGTGAGTATACACTTTGGGGACACCGTGCATTATAACAGCCATTGCTGACAAGAGTGTGTGGAACGTACTCTTCAGTACTAGCAGCATAACTCCATGCGGCCTTGAGGAGGGAAATTTGATGTTATCTCCCCCAATGTGAAACACATGTGCCCTCTCACCCAGCACTTCACTTCCGGGAAGCAGAGGGGAAGCAGAGAAGCAGAGGAGAAGCAGAGAAGCAGAGGAGAAGCAGAGAAGCAGAGAAGCAGAGAAGCAGAGAAACAGAGGGAAAGCAGAGAAGCAGATAAGAAGCAGTGGGGAAGCAGAGGGGAAGCAGAGGAGAAGCAGAGAAGCAGAGGGGAAGCAGAGGAGAAGCAGAGGAGAAGCAGAGGAAAAGCAGAGGAGAAGCAGAGGGGAAGCAGAGGGGAAGCAGAGGGGAAACAGAGAAGCAGAGGGGAAGCAGAGGGGAAACAGAGAAGCAGAGGGGAAGCAGAGGGGAAGCAGAGGAGAAGCAGAGGAAAAGCAGAGGGGAAGCAGAGGGGAAGCAGAGGGGAAGCAGAGGGGAAACAGAGAAGCAGAGGGGAAGCAGAGGGGAAGCAGAGGAGAAGCAGAGGAAAAGCAGAGGGGAAGCAGAGGGGAAGCAGAGGGGAAGCAGAGGGGAAACAGAGAAGCAGAGGGGAAGCAGAGGCGAAGCAGAGGGGAAACAGAGAAGCAGAGGGGAAGCAGAGGGGAAACAGAGAAGCAGAGGGGAAGCAGAAGGGAAGCAGAGAAGCAGAGGGAAAGCAGAGGAGAAGCAGAGAGGAAGCAGAGGAGAAGCAGAGGGGAAGCAGAGAAGCAGAGGAGAAGCAGAGAAACAGAGGGAAAGCAGGAAGCAGATGAGAAGCAGAGGGCAAGCAGAGGGGAAGCAGAGGAGAAGCAGAGGAAAAGCAGAGGAGAAGCAGAGGGGAAGCAGAGGGGAAGCAGAGGGGAAACAGAGAAGCAGAGGGGAAACAGAGAAGCAGAGGGGAAGCAGAGGGGAAACAGAGAAGCAGAGGGGAAGCAGAAGGGAAGCAGAGAAGCAGAGGGAAAGCAGAGGAGAAGCAGAGAAGCAGAGGAGAAGCAGAGAAGCAGAGAAACAGAGGGAAAGCAGGAAGCAGATGAGAAGCAGAGGGAAAGCAAAGGGGAAGCAGAGGGGAAGCAGAGGGGAAGCAGAGGGAAAGCAAAGGGGAAGCAGAGGAGAAGCAGAGAAGCAGAGAAGCAGAGGAGAAGCAGAGAAGCAGTTGAGAAGCAGAGGGGAAGCAGAGGGGAAGCAGAGAAGCAGAGGGGAAGCAGAAAAGCAGAGGGGAAGCAGGCATGCAGAGGGGAAGCAGAGGGGAAGCAGAGGGAAAACAGAGGGGAAGCAGAGGGGAAACAGAGGGGAAGCAGAGGGGAAGCAAAGGGGAAGCAGAGGGGAAGCAGAAGGGAAACAGAGGGAAAGCAGACAAGCAGAGGGGAAGCAGAGGGGAAGCAGAGGAGAAGCAGAAGGGAAGCAGAGGGAAAGCAGACAAGCAGAGGGAAGCAGAGGGGAAGCAAAGGGGAAGCAGAGAAGCAGACGAGAAGCAGAGGGGAAGCAGAGAAGCAGAGGGGAAGCAGAGAAGCAGAGGGGAAGCAGAGAGGAAGCAGAGGGGAAGCAAAGGGGAAGCAGAGAAGCAGATGAGAAGCAGAGGGGAAGCAGAGAAGCAGAGGGGAAGCAGAGAAGCAGAGGGGAAGCAGAGGGGAAGCAGAGGGGAAGCAAAGGGGAAGCAGAGGGGAAGCAGAGGGGAAGCAGAGGGGAAGCAGAGGGGAAGCAAAGGGGAAGCAGAGGGGAAGCAGAGGAGAAGCAGAGAAGCAGAGGAGAAGCAGAGGGGAAGCAAAGGGGAAGCAGAGAAGCAGACGAGAAACAGAGGGGAAGCAGAGGGAAAGCAGAGAAGCAGAGGGGAAGCAGAAGGGAAGCAGAGAAGCAGAGGGGAAGCAGAGGGGAAGCAGAGAAGCAGAGGAGAAGCAGAGAGGAAGCAGAGGGAAAGCAGAGAAGCAGAGGGGAAGCAGAGGAGACCTTTTATGGGACTGAATGAGCGTGGGGACTGACAGGGCCAGCTCAGCCAGGGCTTCCCAGGGCAGGGCGGGCGCTGCTCATGGCACTCCCACTGGGCCAGCCCTCAATTGAAGGACAAAAAGTGTTCAGTCAAAATGCGGGGAGGAAGTGTGAGAGAGGGCGACAGGCACCACACGGAGCACGTTTTGGAGAAGGGAGGGGACACAGGAAGCATGTTGGACTTGGAATGATGGTTCAGGGGCTCGGGAAGCATGGGTGACACTAGTGAAAGGAAGGGGATTCCTGCCACAGAATGTTCCTGCAGCTCTGGACTCACACACACACATAGAGACACACGGAGACTCACGCCCCCACCACACACACCGGAGGGGGGAGAGGTGCGGCGAAGGCCTCCGTAGGCAGCCAGATGGGCCGAGCTGCCACGTGCTCCTGTCCACAAGATGACGGGCAATACTACGGAAGCGCGGCTGTGGACAGAGCAGCGGCAGGCCCACGGAAACCCACTTCATGGCATCTAATGCAGCACCAGCCTCAGCGCAGACACTGGAAGGAGATGATGCTTCCCCAAACAGGCGCTCAGGGTTCCACATCCAGCGCCCACAAAGCAGGGCCCTCAGAGCCACGGGAGCCGCGTGGCGGCCGGCACCGGGCAGGCTGGTGTGGGCCTCCCTCTTCACGGAGGGGTTTTGGCACAGAAGTACCCGCCCGGGGCCCGGGGCCTGCCTGAGCCAGCACCGGAGCCGCCCGAGGGGGTCACCGCCCTGCGGCGTCTCATTAACGCTCGCCCAGACAAAGATGCCTGCTAACACGATTAATATTTAATACCGTTCTATAATTTATAGGCAGTTCAATTAAAACTTGAATAAATGGGGGGATGGAAAGTGCGTAATATTAGAAAGACACCAATTCTCCCTGAATTAATTTATAAATCAGATGTAATTCCAAGAGGATTTAAAAATTGAATTGGACATTACAATGATAAAGTTTCTTCGGGATGTATACAGTAAAGGTAAGATTGTGTTAGAAGGAAGAATCCTGGGTAGGAAGGGGAGCTGAGTGTTTAACAGGAAGAGGCAGATGGATGAATACGACAGCATCTGAACCCGGAGCAAAGCACCGCTACCAGCAGCGCGCAGGAGACAGGCGGCGTTTCCAGGGCTGGGACCCGGAGCGGGCGTTACCGGGCAGTCAGCTGGGAGAAACGGGTCCGGCTCCTCAGTCACGCCCTCGCCGGGCCAGTTCCGGTTAAGATCCCTTCCCGTGCTGAGGACACAGTGGAGGGGAGCTTGAATGTGAGGACACGTGTGTGCACTCTTGAGAACTGGGAGGTTTATGACCAAGATGTCAAAGGCGGAGCAAAGATGCACATGTGGCCACAGAAACATTTAAGAGTTTGGGAAGAGAAAAAATCACTTGGAAGGTAAGATGCTGAAACCCCAGGACTCAGTTCCATATACAACAGTCTATTCAATATCTTCAAACGTGGAGATTTACAAATCAGTAAGAAAAACACAGCAATAGAAAACTGAGGAAATTCCTCAGTCATAATTCCTGAAAGAAGATACAAAATTGTCATCATGTCCACATTCATTACATTTGAAAGAAGCATCAATTAAATCCAATAGGAGTGTCTGGCCTCTCACGACACAGGGCACACACTGTCCATGGCGCAGGGCACACACTGTCCATGGCACAGGGCACAGGGCACACACTCTCCATGGCACAGAGCACACACTGTCCATGGCACAGAGCACAGAGCACACACTGTCCATGGCACAGAGCACAGGGCACACACTGTCCATGGCACAGAGCACACACTGTCCATGGCACAGAGCACACACTGTCCATGGCACAGAGCACACACTGTCCATGGCACAGAGCACAGGGCACACACTGTCCATGGCACAGAGCACACACTGTCCATGGCACAGAGCACACACTGTCCATGGCACAGAGCACAGGGCACACACTGTCCATGGTGCAGGGCACACACTGTCCATGGCGCAGGGCACACACTGTCCATGGCACAGAGCACAGAGCACACATTCTCCATGGCAAAGAGCACAGAGCACACACTGTCCATGGCACAGACCACACACTGTCCATGGCACAGAGCACACACTGTCCATGGCACAGAGCACACACTGTCCATGGCACAGAGCACACACTGTCCATGGCACAGAGCACACACTGTCCATGGCACAGAGCACACACTGTCCATGGCACAGAGCACAGGGCACACACTGTCCATGGCGCAGGGCACACACTGTCCATGGCACAGAGCACACACTGTCCATGGCACAGAGCACACACTGTCCATGGCACAGAGCACACACTGTCCATGGCACAGAGCACAGGGCACAAACTCTCCATGGCACAGAGCACAGGGCACATACTGTCAACGGCACAGGGCACACACTGTCCATGGCACAGAGCACACACTGTCCATGGCACAGAGCACAGAGCACAGAGCACACACTCTCCATGGCACAGAGTGCACATATCCATGGCACAGAGCACACACTGTCCATGGCACAGAGCACACACTGTCCATGGCACAGAGCACACACTGTCCATGGCACAGAGTGCACATATCCATGGCACAGAGCACACACTGTCCATGGCACAGAGCACACACTGTCCATGGCACAGAGTGCACATATCCATGGCACAGAGCACACACTGTCCATGGCACAGAGCACACACTGTCCATGGCACAGAGCACACACTCTCCATGGCACAGAGCACACACTCTCCATGGCACAGAGCACAGAGCGCACACATCCATGGCACAGAGCACACACTCTCTGTGGCCCAGAGCACACACTCTCCATGGCACAGGACATCATGGGTTGCTAATAAGTTTCAATATATCCTGTCAAAATGTTAAGATATTTGCAGAAAGCTACACATATGGTAAAAGGCTGCCCCACAGAGTATTACTCACTTAATTCAGTGAACAGAAAATCCTGTGCAGGCAGAGAGTACCATGCACGCATGCTGACTGTGTGTGTGTGCCGTGTGCCTGGGCCCGGGTGGCAACCGGAAGCTGCCCCAGGCTATTCTGGTGTCTTCTCACTCTCCCTCAGGACAGGGTGGGCAAAGTGGGTCTACAGTTGTTCCTGTGGGAAATAACACAGTAACTAACAGAGACTAATACGAGCATAAACTGCTGCGTGTACCCACGACTGTGAGCCACCCTGCACCCTGCTCGTGTGGCGGCTTTTCTTGAAAGCAGAGGATGAAACAGGGACCGCCCAGGCGGC
Source organism: Pipistrellus nathusii (assembly GCA_963693515.1). Classification (NCBI taxonomy): domain Eukaryota; kingdom Metazoa; phylum Chordata; class Mammalia; order Chiroptera; family Vespertilionidae; genus Pipistrellus; species Pipistrellus nathusii. The sequence continues at coordinate 99,242,697 of OY882861.1, read as the reverse complement.
GGGCGCACAGTAGGCGCTGCGGGCCCACGATGACACGGAGCGGGGAGCTGCTGCCTGCGCTGGCGCGGATGCAGGGGCCTTGCGGGGACACAGCCAGGAGAGCCGCGTCTTGCAAAACACGCCGCCGACGTTCAGCCAGGACGGGTGAGCACGCACAGCTTCCCCAGGGCGTGGGAAGGAAATGCATTTCCGTGGCACAGCTGCTTGTTTTTTAAAATTCCACAATTAACTAACCAGAACCCCCATCAGCAACCTCCATGCGGAGTAACTAAACTGTCAGCAGACCCTGCCTCTCCCGCCAAACAGGTGACTTCTTCAACCCCGGCCGCCTCAGGATCCTATATACAAAGCCTCAGTTCACGTAAGGCCCTGGAAGGCTTTCCTCAGGCCTCAGGCCAGTGTGATAGCTCTTTATTTTTATTTAATTTTTTAAAATTTTTATTTTATTGTTTAAAGTATTACATAGAGTAGTACATATATCTCCTTTCCCCCTCATTGACCTTCCCCAACAATAACTTAGTGATTGAACCCACAAGCTCTGGAGTCAGCCTGGACAGGCTTCTAGTTGGAATTGATCCTGTTAACTGAGAAATCCGGGGTAAGTTATTTAACCACCCGAAACCTCAGTTTTCTCATCTGCTAAATGGGACCAATTATGGCGCATACGTCACATAATGGCTGTAATCATTCCGGCGGGGAGGGGGAGTGTAGGATGAGAATTAAATGTCCTTTGCGGTGTCTCATGCTCCCCAGGGCCTCAAACAACTGTCACAAAAACAAAGCCGCGCCTTTTCACTGGAAGATGCAAAGGGAAGACGGGGTCTCCTTGAAGGTGTGGGCGCTCGCTCGCTGCAGACGCACGTGTGTGGCTGAGCCGTGTAGCGACCAGAGGAAGAGTGGCGAAGCACACGCACCCCGCCCTCTGAGGTAGGCTTACAATTTGCTTATTAAATATTCCCAAAGGAAAAGAGGCAGGACACTGTTCAAAGGTCTGATCCCATTACGGTGAAAAAATTCCAACGATTAAAAAAAATAAATAAAAGTGCAGCAATGCTCCTTTAATAAAACTCCTTTTGGAAACCCCAAGCCCACGTGTTACTGTGCTTATGCAGGGGAATCTCTCCTGCCGATATTTTTTCCAGGGGAGGTAAGTCATCGTCATTCAGCCCTCTGCGTGAATTAGAACAGTGACCTTCGGGTCTGGAGGCGGCGCAGGGGGAGGTGAGGGCTCCTCCCTCCTGATTGGCAGGGTCATGGGGCGGGGGCGGGAGGACAAACAGGTGGCTCTGTGGGCAGCGCACACACTGCTTTGGGCGCCTTGAAAATCCTCTCGGGCCCAGCCAAGGGAAAATGGGGGCAGCCCTGTCTCCCCTGGTTTGCCAGGCCGTCTCCTAAGCGGCGGGGGGACTAGTAGCAGAAGCGGGAAGTGGCCCTGAGAGCTTGGGCCGAACATGGGCCCAACGCTGGGCCCCAAGCTGAACACAGGTAATGCAGACGCGCTCTTAGCTGGCAGCACCTTCCCCAGCCTGCTCCCGAGAAAGGCTTTCTGCCTGTGGGCACCGGAGGGAAGGGATGGCGGTAGTTCAGTGTGCTCCCTGCTCTGAAGCTCTGTAGCCTGGCTGTTTGCTGGGAGGCCCGTGTCTCTGCACCGACGGCCGCCCTGGGTGTGACGGTGCAGCTAGCTGGAGCTGCCCAGCGGAGCCAGCGGCCTGGAGAGGTTCTGAGGGAGAAGCGAATGGGCCTCCAGGCTCCTTTGCTTACAGATACCCGCTCCCCTCCCAGCCAGGCACCCGCAGTGCTGGGTCTTGGGGTGTGAGAAGCCCGGTTCCCACATGGGCCAGAGGACCAAGCCTGGTTCCGATGACCTGGCCCTCAGAGACAGCCAGGCTGGGCCAGGAGGGTCCCTGGGAGCCGCTGACTCCCAGCCTTTGCCCACCGGGCCAGGGGGCTGAGCTGGCCGCGGTGCTGTCCACGGCCTCCTTTCCCTCCGACATGCCGCGGTGAGCGGTCTGCTCTTCCAGGGAAGGCCCCCCTCGGCCCAGGAGAGGGGCATCCCCAGGTTGAGCTGGCATCAGGGGCCTGACCGGAACTGGAGGTTTAGAACCGGGTGGCGGCCACCTCTCGCGGGCCCTCAGAGAGACGCGGGGTGGTGCCGCATGTGGGAGTGAAGGCACTGCGCAGGGGGTGGAGCTTGGGGCCAAAGCGGTGGAAGGGGGTCCCGGTGGGATCAGACTGGCCTGACTTCCCCAGCGGGAGAACCGCCATGTTACCCAGCCATCCATCGGCGGAGGTCTAACGCGGCTCCAGCTGCCCGGCCTGCGTGTGGGGGAGCGGTGCTGCGGCCCGGCCCTGGGCCAGGACAGGGGGCGTGAAGCCCCTGCCAGAGCCCCGGGGAGGCCTCTTCCTGCCTGCGCTCTGTGCCGGGAGCTCCCATTTGGAGGTAGAGGAGCCTGGTTTGAAGCTCAGCTCAACTTCTAAGGAGAGTGTCCTCAGCTGGTTTTTCATCTGTCAATGGAGACAGTACTGGTCGTGTCTCATAGGTTGGTACGACGCTGAACAAGGTAACGCAGTGACACGGATGGTGCTCTGTGAGGGCTCGGGAAGGACACTGATGTGGTGACATCTGGTCTTTCTTCACCTCACGCCTCCCTCCCCCTGTCTCCAGCTCCTAGAAACGAGCCCGCATCCCTCTCTCTAGGGCAGGGCCAGCCCTCCTGGTCCCTGGAGGCGGGTCTGGACGCCACGCGGCTCTTCTCCACTGACCAGCACGCGGCCGAGGCAGGTGCAGTCACTGCGGCTGGCTGGCTGGGCGCCCGACCTCTCCTGCAGGCTGGCCCCAAGGCCAGGTGGCGGCGGTGGTCTGTTGTAGAATGCCTGCGCTTGGTCTGGCCAGGAGTGCGAGTAGAAATTGACGTTCATTTCCATGGCATCTACGCTCTTTATCTTTTGGAACGAGCAAGTGGGGAGGGTGTGATTAATTGCTAACTTCAAATCACACCAGAGGAAGTGTACCGCTCAGCCAGCACTAATATTTTATTGTCAAGCCAGAAAGCAAAACAAAAATATCCATGTGTTCCCCCCCACCACCAGTGGATGGGGGGGGGACACATGGATGTCCCATGTGTCCCCTAATGATGTTCCATGACAGCCCCTCACTTCCCGGTCATGCTCACTGCACCTCCTTGAACTCCGTCAATCTTCCACAGCATGGCAGGCCCACCATGACTGGCCTCCAGGTTACAGCTCTTCAAACACTTTGTTTAGAACTCTGTTGTCCTGGCCAAGTGGCTCGTCTTCCTTCAGTTCGTGCCCACTGCCCATCGCTCTGGCCGCTCCAGTGCCTGCCTCACTCTCAGAGACGGCCCCGGTGGGGCTGCTGCTGGGCCAGCACCTGGCTGGCAGCTCGGCTGGAAAGGAGCCTGCACTCCCATCTCCCCTCCTCACAGCGCAGAGCGGGAGCACACGGGCACGTGCTCGGAGCTGGCCTCTGTCACAGAGAGTGCTCCGCCAGCGTCTGCACGTGCCCATGGGAGCATCTGGCTGGCCCCCGTCTGAGGACCTGAGCGCAGGGAAGCTCGCCCCGCTCGCTGCCCCCACGTGCTCTTTGGAAAGCTCACATATGCTCAGAGAAGTCAGAAATAAAGATTGTCATGGGAAATTTCTCAATGATGAAAGTTGGGCAAGGGGTTGTGGACAATTTCAATAGCTACAAAGACATGGTGAGAACCAACTCAAACCTGTCCTCCTGGCTGCGGTGCCCAGCCTTGCGCTCAGCACCAGCCAATTACATGCTGAGAACTTGACCTTGCAAACATTTAAGTTCCGAGATGCTCTGAAGTGTCCTCTCCGGCTTCCCACAGGCCCTGGAAACCCGACATCGTCATTGGTGAGAAGTTAGCATTCTGCCACAGAAGACTCCTTTCTTCTACCCCGTCAGCTTCCTGCACGCTCCCCTCTCTCAACCATTCCCTGATCCTCACCGCCCAAACACGGTGGGATGCCAAACACGGTGGGATGTGCATCCTGCTGCCCTCACTGGAGCATGGGCGGGGGTGGCCTGGGGGGGGGGGCAGAGGATTGGTAGACAGGTGAGAGGCAGGACAAGAGCAGCTCCCAGCCTGCACTTCGCGCCGGCCGCTGCGTGTGCCGGGTAGACGGCCATCGGCACACTTGAGCTCCCGCAGAAGGGACTGACTTCTAGCCGAGTCCACTTAGCATCGCAGGGAAACGCTGACGGACTCGTGTTGAGTCACATGCCATCCCTGAGCACATCACAGTGACCAAGGGAAGGGACTCCTTGATTGGCCAGCTTAGGTCCTGTGTCCACCTCCATGGATGGGCTGCTGCCTTATACCCCCAACCAAGACCACATGGCACAAAGCTGGTTCCTCAGAGGAAAACCAAGGCAGGCACCGGCCAGAGAGCGGAAGGGATGCTGGGTAGGCAAAGCCGACAGGTGGTCTGTTCTCTCTGACATTCAAGCTTTCCCCACACCTTTACGGGACACAGACACAGGCAGACAGGAGACTCAGCCGATCGGAGCCCTCCCTTGGTTATCAGCTTACTCACTAATACCGAGGAGGCAGACTGTCCCTAGAAGGCCCGCAGGCTGGGCTCTAGGCTGCATGGAGCTTGGTGGCGCCGGGCGGTTCCTCGTTCTCTCTCTCCGGGACCCGCCCAGCACAGGGTTGGCACTACCGTCTCCCTCCAGGCCAGGGGCCCGAGCCCTGTCTGAGGGCGTAGCCATGGAAAATCCCACGCTTTGGGGGCAGAAGAGGAAAGCTGGGGGAGCGGCATTGTGGGAGCGTCCTGGAGGCCGCTACCTCCAGATTAATTTACACTCCAGCTGGCAGACGGATGGGCCACAAGGCCTGTGTGTGTCCACCTGCGGCCAGCTCAGCCCGTGAGTGCCTCGCGCCTCTCCTCCCCTCGCCACATCTTAGACACAGTCAGCGCCACGTGAGGTGGGCCAGCTTTCTGGCACACTGGCTCAGGGCGGAGGGGGTGTGGGGCCAAAGGAGTTGAGGCAGACGGCTCGATGGAATGGCCTTCTGCCTGCCTTTCCACCGGGAGGGAACTGCCGCCATGTGTGTGACCCGTGCTATCCCGTTGGCAGTGGTTTAAAGCAGCTCACAGCTCATCCCTGCGGAGGGGGGTCCCCAACCCAGCAGAGGGTGTCCACCCCCACCCACGTGCCCACTGACTGCCTTCACCCTCCCGAGGGCACGGCCCAGGACACGCAGCCCTGGCAAGAGCCCACCCACAGGAGGCCATCCCGTCCCTGGGCCGCACAGGAGCCGGCAGAGCCGGACAGCTCCCGGCGCCACAGCCCCCTCTGCGGGCCTCGGGCACTGGGGCTCCTGTTGGAATTCCAGAAAGTAGCCAGTCGCTCTGGGTACTGCTCAGAAAGCAAAGGCTGAGCTTGGGGCTTTCTAGACACAGACGCCAGGTGGCTGACGACATTGCACTAATGTCAAGTGTGCAGCCAGGCCAGACGGTCCATTTTCATCTCGTGAAAATGAAGTACAAGCTGGTTGGCTAAAGTTTCCACTTTCCCTCCTGAATCGTGGGGCAAATGCCAGCAGACCATCTATACCCCTTCCCCCTTATTCCTCTGACTTCTCCTCCAGCCATCTCCTCTCTCCCTCACTCCACTCCAGCCTCACTGGCTGTTTGGCAGTTGAACCCACCCGGCACGTTCCTGCCACAGGGCCTTTGCACTGCTGCTCTTCCCTCGATTCTCCACGCCTCCCATCCGTCTCGAAGTCTGTAAGCAGCACGGCTTCTCAGGAAAGAGATCGCTGACCAATGTTTCAAACCGAAACCCCTACCCTGGCTCTCCCCACCTTCACGTCTTGTTTTATTGCTCTGTACCACTTACCAGCATTCAATGTACTCCATCCCTTCTCATTCTGTTGTTTGGATTATGTCATGCTGAATATCCTCAGGAACCCACTGGCTACAGGCCTCCCACAGGATGGGGTGACTGGGGTGGTCCTGGGCTCAGCATGAACTAACTGACCTGCAGGCCAGACAGGCCCTCTCCGACCGCTACTGCTTAGTCAAGGACAGAGACTGGATCACAAAGGCCCTCTCTGACCGCTATTGCTTTCTGACAAAGAGAGCGGGGCTCAGACCCAGTGTCTATCAGGAGTGGACAGCTTCCTCTGTTTTTGTTGTATTTCTTTGACAAGAGATACCAGTTTTCCATTCACCACAGTGATAACATTTTACTTTTAAATTTTACTTTCTATATTAAATCCATAAAATCATGAAGGGGCCACAAGAAGGACAGAAGTTTAAGAAATTGTAACACATGCAACCATTTCTAAAAACCTTCAACAACGCACTCAGGATGGCACTCGCGGGCTCTTACTGCCGTTCAGGCGCCCTTGGCCCGCCCTCAGTGCGGCTCCCACAGCCCTGCCCTGCGGCGCCCAGTGCCAGCGCCGTGCCCGATGCCTGCTCCTGCTTCGGCAGTCAGCGCGGTGGCACCTTTGAGAAGCTGTTCTCATGCCTGGCGCTTTGGGGTTGGGAGGGTCTGGCATGAAATCCAAGCTGATGCTGGCCTGACCCTCCGCAGGGCCCGCCATGACCCAAGGGCTGTGGTCGGCAAACTGCGCCTTGAGAGCCACATGTGGCTCTTTGGCCCCTTGACTGTGGCTCTTCCACTCTTCTGGGCCAGTCTATTCTGAAGAAGAGGCGTTAGAAGACGTTTAAGTTTAAAATGTTTGGCTCCCAAAAGAAATTTCAATTGTTGTACTGTTGACATTCGGCTCTGTTGATCAATGCGTTTGCCGACCACTGGCCTAGGGTGTTCAGGCCTCTCCTTCGTCCACGTGAGAGGCTCCCCGCCCGGCACAGGGGGACGTGCACTCCGTCACTGCGTTGTCTGGCGTGTGACAAGGACCTCCATTCCCTGCCCGCTGCGAGCATGTGGAAAGGCCCTCACAGGCTAACACCCTGGTCCCTCCCCTCCCCTCAGCCCCTCCTGGGTGGACTTAGTGAGCTGGCAGGTTTGGGGAAGTAGCCAACCACGCTGTGGGCAGCCCTCCCTGAGCCCTGCTGGAGCCAGCTCCCCCAAACAGGCGTTCTCCTGCCTCGGCCTGACTGCCGTGCGCCCCAGCGGTGCTGGTACCGGGGTGAGTCTAACGCAGAGGCCATCAGCGGCTCTTCTGACTACACTCTGGAGCCCCCTCCTCAGTGACAGAGCTGGCTGATTGCCATTTGGTTCCACCCCATCGGTTCTGATTGGGAAGGGAGAAGAATGGATTATTTCCCCCCTCCCCCCCTTCAACAGAGTGTGAAGTCCTGGAAGTCTAGAGGCCAGAGATCAGCTCCGGCAGAGGACCTGAGGGAACCTGCCTCGGCCAGCTGGGGTGCTGCCCGAGACCATCCAGCCCAAGCTCAGGGTGCCGGCCCCTTTAAGGGGATATAATTCGTGTGACAACCCCATCATGGATGACCACCATCTCTGGGTTCACTCATTCCGCTTATCTGCTTCTGTCCTTCCGAGGTTCCCTCTAACCTCCCACAACCACCTCGTTCTCCCAACTCTGGCAGCCGGTGTAGTGACGGACGGACGGACCAGAGCATGCTGGTCATTCCTCCACTCACCTGGCTGAGCCAGCACTGTGTCCACGGCCTCGGTTTCCCCTCTCTAAAGTAGCAATGCCAACAGCACCCACCGTGCAGGCAGATGGTGAGTGCTGCCATGTTGGCTGCGGTGCTGAGGGCCCACTGGGCATACTTCTGCAGCCCTGCCTCCGGCCCTTTCCTGTTCTCGGTGCACCCCCGATTCCAGCTGCAGTCAGGAGTCCCCCACTCATCCCAACCCGGGGATTCAGACACGGGACCACCCATGCTGCCTCCCCACAGGGTTTCTAGAAAGACCAGGCAGGCCCCAGATTGTCCAGGTCCTAGCCACGTGCCGGGGTGTAAACCCTGGTGAACTGCGCCAGAGGGCCTTGGGGACTGAGAACACACTGCCCGCTGTGGTGCTAGCGGCTGAGGGGTGTGGGGTCCAGAGAACCGAGGAGAACCAGGAACTCGGAGGTGGGTCCAGCTGGTGCCGTGGCCTGGGTCTGCAGGCACACAGTCCCAGCGTGGTCCCGACTGTGACAGGTCCCGCCCCGGCAGCTGCCTCTGTCGGTTCCCAGCAATGATGTTCCCCGTGAACAATGACTTTCCCAGACAGCATATGGCCTTGGCAGAGTTCGGCATTTAAGAGGCACAGACTGCCAGACACATGGGCCCACTGCCCGAGTGACTGGCCATGCTGGGCCATGTGGGAAGCCTGGGCTGGAGGCTGGAATGGGCATCGTTGTGGACCAGGCTTGGGGGAAGCAGGGTGAGTGCTGGGTGGTGCAGCCACCAAGGAACAAATTCCCTGTGAGCCCGAGAACTTGAAGGCGGGATGCGGGGCAGAGCATTCACCCTCTGGGTTTCCCACTCAATTCAGGTCGAGGGAGCAGTTTGCCAGCCGGCCGACTGGTCCCGGTGGGGTCCACCAGCGAAAACTGGCCTCAGATCTCCCCTCCTGTGCCAGCCCCTTTGGTAGAACCCTCCCACAATGACCCAAACTTGGTCACATAACTTGCTTTGGCCAACAGGTGGTAGCAAAGGTGACACATGCAAACACTTGAACAATCCTCATGCATTAAGGCCTGTCCTCCTGCTGCCCTGAACCCCGTCGCTACCACTGAGTGTGCCCAGGCGAACCTGCTGGAGGATCCCAGGCTGACTGATGGGCAGTGGGGCCCCAGCATCTGGTGTACTGGGACTAAGCCACCAAAGCCATTAGACACGAGCCTGCACTGGCTGACCCACTGGTTGGCCACAGATGCATGAGTGAGTCCACCCAAGTTCAGGTGAGCCAGGCCAGGACCAGAACTGCCCAGTGAGCTCAGGCCAGACCCCACCCTGCAGAGCAGCTGGGATCAGCAGCGGCTGTTGTGAGCCAGAGTTGTGGAGTGGTTGGTTACACAGCAAAAGCCGATGGGAGCACGTGGATTTGTGTTGTCGGAGACTGCCAGAGCAGACGTGTGTGACCCAGCCAGAGGCCGGACTCCCCACCCGGAATCCCCTGCATGGTCACTCACAAAAGCTAAAGAGCAAAGGCCGTGGTTAGTAGTCAAAGTTCCCTGTGCCAGGAACAAAAGCCACCCCCTACCGCCCCCTCTGCTCGGTCTAGGTTGTCTGTCGCCCAGAGTGTCAGATGTGAGTAGAAGTCGAGGGAAAACAGTCCACGAGACTTGGTACAAAAGTGAGAGGAGATCTGCTGGGCATCGGAAGGTCTCCTCTGTGCCAGGCTGTGAGCGTGGTGGTTTTGACATGCTCGGCTCCACTTGCCTCCACCAGCTCCATGTGGTAACCTACGCGGCGGATTCCACGGCCGGGAACCTTGGAAGCCCAGGCCCAGAGAAGCGGTGTGTCTCCCTCAGAGCAGAGAGCAGGCCTGGGAATCTGCCCTGCAGACGCCAAGTTCAAGTGCCTTCCTGACAGCGCAGGGTCCCTGTTCCAGCAAACATGGCCAACCACTACCTCTCGTGCCTTCCATGAACATTGTAATTCTCAGCTCCAGTCCAGCAGGGCAGGAACGACAGCTATCGCCACTGACAGATGCGGGAGCTGAGGCGTGGGGAGCTTAGGAGACGTGCCCGTCACGCGTGTGCAGAGGTGGAAGGGTCTGACACCAGCCTTCTTCCTCGAGAAGTGTAACCAACACTCCACAACTCTGGCTCACAACAGCTGCTGCACACCGTGGAAGCGGCTGCACGTCTGGAAACCATGTAAATAGCTTCTTCTCATTTTGCCTCTTTACAAGCACAAGAGCTTTAGGCCGAGTGAAGATCGCTTAACACGCCTATATTTCGGATTCTTTGGGATGAATTTTGGGAGAATCTTCTGTTCTGGAGTCAAGAGCTGCCCCCTCCTGTGCCCTCAGCAAAGCAGCCAGGTCCCTGTGGTGGAGGCTGGCGTTGCCAGTTCAGACACTTCCATGGGCCAGGCAGGAAACGGTGGAAGAGCTGGGTAGGGCGGTGGGGCGCTCAGCTTATCTACAGCGATCACCTCTCTCCAGCCAGCAGGAATAGGGGTCCGCTGCTATCCAATGGCCCCCCTTTTAAGACAAGCCGGAAATTCCATTTCGTGGTATGTCTTTATTTATAAGTTGGCCCCCAATACTTCTTTTCCTCAAATACCATGTGAACCAAACAAAAGCTCTCTGGGTCAAATATTGCACAAGAGCCGCATTTGCTATATTTGGTGCAGGAGCTAAAACGCGGGGTGAATGACAATAAAATCAGGGTGTGTTTACGGGGAGCTTATCTTCTGAAAAATAAGTCTGGAGCAATCACCTCTACGGTCGATGAGCGCAGTGATGGGCGGATTAAGCAATCTTCCCCTCACTCTATCAGGCCGCACTTGACGTCCTGATGCTCGGGTGACAGAGCCGGGACGGTGGGCGTCTGGGCAGAGATTTCGGCCATGCTCGCAGCGCTCCTGAGTTCTGCTGTGCTCTCCGGGCCTCTCCTGACACAGACCTCGCTTCCGTCGGCTACACAGACTGCAGAGAGGCAGCTGCCATCTGGACTCGTTCCCCTGGCTCCCACAGGGCTGCTCCAGGCCTGCCTGCCCCTCCCAGGAAGCCACCCTGGTCCTGGAAGTGAGTCCTGGTCGCTGCCAACATCGGAGTCTGAGCCACACAGACTTCCAGCCCAGGAAACGTTACTGGCATGACGGCTCCCAACGGGTCAATGTGCTAGCTTCCCTGGGTCTTTGCCTCCAATAACAGGCCCCGAGGGTAGAAGGGTATTGGGCCAGGTCCATCCATTCATCAACTATTTACTGAGCATTTACTACGTGCTGGCACTGTGCCAGAGTACAGGGGTGGCCTGAACAAGTGACAGAAATCCTTGCCTTTATGGAAAGCTTTTTGCTATGGAGAGATGGACAATAAACAAGATGAATAAACTATGCAGCTCATTAAACACATGCTAAGGAGAAAAATGAAGCAGGGAGAGGGAGGCTGGGGATCGAGGGAGGCTAACATCTTACAAAGGGGGTCCAGGGGAGGCGTTACCCAGAGGGGTATTTGAGAAGAGACTTACAAAAAGGGAGAGAACGGACTCTCAGAGGAGCGCACGCAGGAGACTGTGCTGCTGTGCACGGGCCGAGGGCGGAGCAAGCCAGGCTGCTGGTGCGGGCGGAGGGGGAGCAGCTGGAGGGAGGTCAGGGACAGCGGGAGAGGCAGGGGGTGGGACGGAGGTGGTAGATGGCGGGTGAAACGAGGCAGAGGAGTGACCTGGCCTGTGGGTCCAGCAGGTCTCACGGCTGCGGAGGAAGGAGCGGGTGACGGGGTGACGGGGTGGATCCCGCAGCGAGCACAGTGGTCAGACTGCAGACACCCCGTCCTCAGCGTTCGCCGGAGTGCTGGGCAGCCTGCGGGTACAGCGGTGGTGCGCAGGCCCCGAACCGCCGGGAAATGCCGTTTTGTGCATGTAAACACCTGGGAGGGGGTGCACAGTCAGGACAGCCCAGGGCAGACTGTGCTCTGCAGGCGAATGGCCTGGACTCCAGTTCTACCGGAGCCGCGTCCTGCCATCCTGGGCAGCGGTGAAGCTCTCTGAGCCTGTTTCCTCACTGTGCCCACGGACGGTAACCACTGCGCCGCCCATAGAGGTCATGTGAGGCGTGTAAACCTCCCAGGAAGTGCTCTGTGCACTGGCAGGCTCGCTGTGTTTACCCGGTTTGCTCAGGGGTCCGTGGCCCCAGTAAGGCTGGGCCTCGAAGGCTCTTTCCAGCCTCCGCTGGGCCACATGGCGTGCAAGGGCTCCGTCTGCGCCCTGGCGGGGAGGAGGCGGAGGCAGACACTGGGGTTTCGCTCAGACCCACTCTAATGAACCAGGAAACCGAGTCGTGGGCGGGCCGAATACATGGCAGGAACCTGCCCACGGCCAGAGCCAGAAGGTGGCAGAGCTGGGTGTGGTCCTCATTTCTGCCACAGGCACAGCCTCCCGGTGAGATGCAAGAGCTGGTGCTCAGAGGCTTGTCCACGGGCCCGAGTGCGGCCTCGCCGAGGCAGAGTCGGGCGGCCCCGGAGGGCTAGTCTCCTAGGCCGGTCGTGTGACTTCACTGGGCTTCCTTCTGGCCGCCTGATAACGCAAGTCCACGGCAGGCCTCCGGCGGCACCCGCCAGGCACAGGCACCGCTGCGGCGGGGGTGTCACAGGTCCTCAGCCCTCCAGGCAGCGTCTGGGCGAGCCCCCTGCGCCCTCCCCGGAGCCCCTAAAACACCGCTTCATTAACGGCCATCTTCAATTTGCTAATGTCTAACGACTCATGGGCCCACATGCTTTAAAAACGAAACGATGGGCTTTATTCAATTAGGAAAAGCACCGCACCGCCGGCTAAGTCTGGCAGGGGACACGAAGGACTGGCATGAGGTGGCGTCCCCACTTGGGAGACCTCCAGGCGCTGTGGCGGCAAAGCTCACTCCGAAAAGGAACACTCAGCGCCCGGAACCGCAGGCGGGTGGGGGAGGGAGGGCACGGGGCACAGTGTGGATGGATTCCTCTTTAGACGAACCACAGCCCTGGGCAGGCCCAGGCTCAGAAATGGATCTGAGACTTAATTGCTGCGGGCTTCCTGACACCGCTCTCTGCCTGACGGTGGAAATAGCACACCGGACAAGGAAAGAGGAAAAACCAAGATCCTGTATCGCCCAGTACTGCGATAAACACTATTAACAGCGTGTGGTATGTTCTCCCAGACCTTTTATGGTTCCATTTGTAGGATTTTGTGCACACACAGTAGTTTCAGAAAAGGAAATAGAATCCCACTAAAAGAACGTGCTGTTCTGTAACTTTTAAAAGCGTGCTACTGCACAATAGGTAATCTCCCTGTTAACAGCCTGCATCCATGTGCTTCCTCTCTTAAACAGCTGTGTGGTGTTCCACGCCAATCTCCTACATTGGAGATTTGTTGGCCTTTTAAAATATTTAAACAAAAGATATTAAACATCATGCATCTACTCTGCTATTTCCTTGAAACTGTTTTCTAAAAGCAGGATTTTTGTGTGTGACTGAGTCCAAGGCTTTTTCTTCCACAAGTGACATTCACAACAGCCCACTAGAGGGTACTTCCCACCTCCCACTTCCCAGGTGAAAAAAGGCTGTTATTTTATATTTTTGTGTGACTACAAAATCAATCATTTTGCTTTCTTTTGTAGATAGAAATACACATTGCTTATTTGTGCTCATTACCTTATTTGCTATTAGGATATTTGTCACTTTCTTGTTTATATTTTATCAACCTGTACAAGTTAAGGATAGTTAACTCTTTTTCTTTCTTTCTTTTAAAAAAATCTTTATTGTTCAGATTATTACAGATGCCCCTCCTTTCCCCTCTCCCCCCCCTAGCTCCCTTCCACCATGTTCCCACCCCACCCCAGGCCCTCACCAGCCCACTGTTCCTGTCCATAGGTACTGCACACATGCATATAAGATCTTCGTTCAATCTCTTTCTGCCCCCCCCCTCCACCAAACCCCTTTCCCCCCAAGAATTGTCAGTCCACTCCATTTCCATGCCCCTGATTCTATTACATTCACCAGTTTATTCTGTTCATCAGATTTTTATTCATTTGATTTTTAGATTCATGTATTAATAGATATGTATTTGTTGTCACTTTGTTGTTCATAATTTTTGTCTTTACCTTTTTCTTCTTCTTCCTCTTAAAGAATATCCTCCAGCATTTCATATAATACTGGTATGTAGTGATGAACTCTTTTGCTTTTTCTTATCTGTGAAGCTCTTTATCTGACCTTCAATTATAAATGATAGCTTTGCTGGGTAGAGTAATCTTGGTTGTAGGTTCTTGCTATTCATCACTTTAAATATTTCTTGTCACTCCCTTCTGGCCTGCATAGTTCCTGTTGAGAAATCAGCTGATAGTCGTATGGGTACTCCCTTGTAGGTAACTAACTGTTCTTCTCTTTGTCTTTTGCTCTTGGCATTTTAATTACAATGTGTCTTGGTGTGGTCCTCTATGAATTCCTTTTGTTTGGGGTTCTCTTGCATTTTTCTGGACTTGTAAGTCTATTTCTTTCACCAGGTAGGGGACGTTTTCTGTCATTATTTCTTCAAATAGGTTTTCAATATCTTGCTCTTTCTCTTCTTCTGGAACCTCCATAATTCTGATATTGGTATGCTTGCTGTTTTTCTAGAGGCTCCTTACACTATCTTCATATTTTTGGATTTTTTTCTTTTTGCTTTTCTGTTATGTGTTTTTTGCTTCCTCGTATTTCAAATCTTTGGCTTGATCCTTGGGATCCTCTAGTCTGCTGTTGGTTCTCTGTATATTATTCTTTATTTCGGTCAGTGTATGCTTAATTTCTGATTAGTCCTTTTTTATATCCTTGAGGGTCTTACTAAATTTCCCGGCTCCCTTCTAGAAGATTCTTGAGTAACCTTATAACTGTGGTTTTGAACTCTATATCCAGTAGTTTGCTTTCCTATATTTCTTTCATTGTGACCTGTTTCTTTGTCCCCTCATTTTGGCTGCTTCCCTGTGTTGACAGAGTGGCTTTGTGTGCTAGGTGTCCTATAGGGCCCAGTAGCACAGCCTCCCTAGTCACCTGAGGTGGACACTCTTGATGCACCCCTTTGTGGGCTGTGTGCACAGTCTTGTTGTAGCTAAACCTTGATTGTTGTTGGTATTACTGGGAGGAATTGACCTCCAGGCCAATTGGCTGTGAGGATCAGCTGTGTTTACATTGGAAGAGCTGCTGTGCAGAAACACCTTTATGGGGAAGGACTTGCTTTAGTGAGGATTTGGTGTTTACTAAGTCTGCCCGTTGAGTGTGTCGCTTATGAATTTGAAGAATAATAATCCGGTATGATCTCACAATGACCACTGGGTGCACTGGCTCTTGGATCTCCAAGAAGGAGCAAAGTCAGCCACTGCCTGAGGCCACCCAGCAGGAGCTACAGAGAGATCTGCAGATTCCTCCACTTTGTATCTGGTTTGGAGGTGCCCAGATAAGGCCCAGCTGTGAAAGCAAGGCAGGTGCTGGTGGTGCAGGCCTTTGGCCTTCTTTTGATATCTTTGGGGCTCCCTGACCCAGCTGCAGCTTGTTTGACAGGTTTTAGGCTAAGAAAAGACAGGCCATTCATATGCAAAACTGCTGCGCACAGCCTGGGAGGGGTTGTAAACTGGGTAGCGTGGGGTCTCAGGGAAACTGCCAGTCAGCCCTGCACCAGGGAGATACCAGCACAGGAACAATGACCATTGTGAGCACCTCCATCTGGAAGAAAGCTCTCTCCACATTCCTGACCCGATGCCAGATAGTTCAGTTTCTCCCCATATGTGTCTGGGTCCCCCAGAGTCCCACCTGGCACTAGAGCTCAGAGCAAGTGGGAGCTTGTATCTTCCTCCCATTTAAAAAAAGTAGTGCAGCCAGGGCCAGCCCGTTCCGTGCCTCTGCACCTCCTACCAGTCTCAATGCACTGTCTTTTTTACCTCGAGTTGCAGTAGTTCCACTCGCCAGCTTTCCCACGGTTCTGGATGACAGTTGTTATGTATTTCAGTTGTAATTTTGATGTAGTTGTGGGAGGCAGCAGGTACAGGTGTTTACCTATGTTGCCACCATTTTGGTTCTCCAGGGATAGTTTACTCTTGAATATGAGTTGAATATACCATTCTGCTTTGACTTTATAATATTTTTAGAGTAAAAATAATTTCATATAGTTATGGAACCCAATTTCTTAGTCTTTTCCTTTATGCTTTCTGTTATGGGTGTCATTCTTGGAAAGTTTTTACCAGATGTCCTGGCCTTACCACAGTTTTGCTTTCCATGGTTTCAGTTACCTGTGGGCAACCACGGTCCAGAAATAAGCAATTCATAAGTTTTAAATTGCACATCATTCTGGGCAGTATGATAAAATCTCATACAGTCCTGCTCTGTCCTGGTCAGGATGTGACTATCCCTTTGTCCAGTGTTAGTCCCCCAGTGGCCATCTCAGTCATCAGGTCACTGTCTAGGCATCACAGTGCTGTGTTCAAGTCATCCTAATTTTACTTAATAAACTACTCACATAACTTCATTGCAGTATTATCACAACTGTTCTGTTTTACTAGTAGTTGTTAATCTCTCACTGAGCCTAAATTTTAAGTTAAACTTTATCATCGGTACAAATGTACAGGAAAAAACATAGTGTATAGAGTTTGTACTGTCCCGGGCATTCACTGAGGGTCTTGGAATGTATCACTATGGATAAGGGCACTCACTGTATTCTTTTTCCCCAGCAAAAAAGACTTATTTTGGAAAAAAACAAAAAACAAAAAAGATTGCAATCTGGTCTGTGCAACCATGGTGAGTCAGGTGCAATTTCCCAGGGACACAGAGGAAAGGAAGAGGAGGGGCTGTTACCCCACAAGAGTTCTTCCTATAGGGCCTTGCACCTGACAGAGGGCACAAGCACTCCTCCGAAGGCCCCCCCCCCAACCCGGCCTGGGTGTCAGTTAACATTTCCCCTTTCGCTGGAGGTTTCCTGTGAAAGCATCACTGGTCCACAGTCCGGTCCTCATGGCCCTTTGCCCTCGGTGCCCGGAAGGCAAGGGCCTCTTCTGGGTCTGACTCGCGTACGAGGAAAAGTGCACGGCTCACACTCCCGGCTGGCACGCAGCGGGCAGCGCTGCCCGGCCTCCGCCAAGCTGCGGGAGCCTGGCTGGAGGTGCTTTTCTCGAGAACAGTATCTCTAGGCTGCAGAGCGTGGCGTGAGGGTTTTCAGCTCCTCGGAGCACACATTTTCACACTTTAAATGGGAACCATCTGTAAGCCAGGAGCACTCAGCGTGACCCAGAGGACTTCCCCGCAGGGCAACGCAGGGCCAGGAGAGGGGCTGTCAGTTTTAAGCAGCCGTGAGGAGCTGGGGTTTGGAAAACTGCAACTCTTCCTAGAGAATGTATGTCCCTTTAAGGCCAAAAGTTTTAGCAGGTGCGTGCTGTCTTCCTGTGAGGGCACTCTTGAGCCCCTGAGTGAGGAGCCAGCCCGCCAGCCATCAGCTCGCTGCTTGCTTACGAGCCCCAGAGGTGTTGGGGGATCAGGTCTCCTCTGGAGCCTCTAAATGTGCTGATCATAAACCAAAAGGTCACCCAGGCGTTCCTCAGCAAAAAGGATTCACTCGGGAAAGAAATGGCTGCAGTCTGGAACCTGCAGCCATGCAAGCTGCATGCACATCCTGGCGCCACGGTGTTCTTAACATTTAAGTTTGTGACCACGTTGAGACATTTTGACATATGTGAGAGAAGAATTTTTCCAAATAGCCAGCCAGTTGTCTCAACACCATTTTTTAGTAAGTCTGTCCCACAGATTCAAATACTTTATCATATTAAATTATGGATTCTATTCCACTGGTGCTTTTTTATAGTAGTGCTATACTTTTAATTATTATAAATTTATGTTTTAATCTAATAACTTTATTCTCCATGTTTACAATTTTTTCAGTATTTTCACCGACCTCCAGGAGTATGCTTCCCTTTGTTTGAATAAAAGAATAAGTTACCCCTGTGGCTCAGTTGGTTGGAACATCGTCTGTGAACAAAAGGGTTGCGGGTTTGATTCCCAGTCAGGGCACTTATTCAGATTTGGGGCTGCAGTTCAGTCCTCGGTCAGGGTGTGTACAGGAGGCAACCAGTCAATGCTTCTCTCTCTCCCTCTCCCTCTCCCTCTCCTTTTTCTTCTCCCTCTCCCTCTCCTTCTCCTTCTCTCTTCACTCTCTCTAAGATCAATGGAAACATATCCTTGAGTGAGGATTAGAAATAATCAGTTAATTAATTTGAGAATAACTGACATCCAGGTACACACCATGCCCTCCACTGTTGTTTACATTATCTAGTAAAGTTTTGCGGTTTTCTTCATATGTATATTTTTGTGCATTTATTTAATATTTTTATTTACATTGTAAATAAACCTGCACCCCCAACACACACACAATGTTGTTGAATTGGTGTGTGTGTGTGAGAGAGAGTGTGTGTTTGTGTGTGTGTGAATGTGTTTGTGTGTGTGAGAGTGTATGTGTTTGTGTGTGTATGTGTGTGTGTGAATGTTTGTGTGTGTGAATGTTTGTGTGTGTGAATGTTTGTGTGTGTGTGTATGTGAGTGTGTGTGTATGTATGTGAATGTTTGTGTATGTGTGTGTGTGAATGTTTGTGTGTGTGAATGTTTGTGTGTGTGAATGTTTGTGTGTGTGAATGTTTGTGTGTGTGTATGTGAGTGTGTGTGTGTGTGTATGTGAGTGTGTGTGTGAATGTTTGTGTATGTGTGTTTGTGTATGTGAGTGTGTGTGTGAATGTTTGTGTGTGAATGTTTGTGTGTGTATGAATGTGTGTGTGTGTGTGTGTGTGTGTGAGAGTGAGTGTGTGTGTGGGTGAGTGTGTGTGTGAATGTGTGTGTGTGTGTTTGTGTGTGTGTGTTTGTGTGTGTATGTGAGTGTGTGGTGAATGTTTGTGTGTGAATGTTTGTGTGTGTGTGAATGTGTGTGTGTGTGTGTGAGTGAGAGTGAGTGTGTGTGTGTGTGGGGGGGTGAGTGTGTGTGAGTGTGTGTGAGTGAGAGTGAGTGTGTGTGTGTGTGTGTGTGTGTGTGTGTGTGTGAGTGTGTGTGAGTGTGTGTGTGTGTTTTCCCCTCTGCCAAACTCTTATTAGGTTTAATAAACTGTTGGTTGATCCCTTGGGTTCTGTGGCAGATAATACCAATATCCGCTAATCTTGAAAAAGAAAGAGGTCACTTCTTTTCAGGATTTGTGATTATTTTACCTTCTTTCTTGTCTGTTACACGGCTGTATCTCCCAGAACAATACTCAGTCCCTGCAGTCCCGCGCTGTTCTGGGCTTTTCTCTAAATGCTGCGGAAGCACACTGTAGGGCGCCAGTCCGATGCATAAGCAGGCAGCCTCTACTGCAAAGTCACTGTTTTCGTAAATGACACTGACTCCCATTAGGCCTCATCTGAAAGCCAGCCACCTGCCGCATCGGAGAAACAGTGGCCCTGGTTCCGGGGAGACAGCCTCTGGATGCATCTCCCCCCACCCCTCTCTAGCTCCGCACTTCCTTGCGCTGATTTGGCTGAACACTATTTACGCCTCTATCGTGCAGGGCTCATGCATCTGTATTCACAGTTTGGTGTCAGAGAATTCCAATTTGCTAAGATAAACATGAAAGCACATTTTTTATATGTCTGAACAGCATAAATAGCCTGGGTTCCCGAGTATTGGATTAAACTCACACAAAATCTTGGTCTTGCAGGGTTTTTTTTGACATTATTGTCAAATGCATGTAAAATTGTTAGCATATTTTCAATTTTTCTACACCTTCTTGAATTAAGTTTTCCCCATAAAAACCATCTGCTTAAATGAGGTTTTACCTTTTAATAAATGTAATCCTATATAATAAAGAGCTAATATGCAAATGGTCATCTCGCCCTCGCACCCTCATGCCCTCGCACCGGGACTGGGGGACCTGAGGCTGCACCTCCCGCCCGGTGGGGCTTGGCAGGGGACCTGAGGCTGCACCCAGGCCCTGCAGAGTTTGACAGGGGTGGGGCTGGCTGGGGCTGGGTCTCCCACAATTTCGAGGCATGCACAGGTGGGCAGGGACTTGATTCTGGGTCCCCTGACAGGAGGGAGATTTTCATATACATTTTACTAATTTTCTTTGATCTCTGGTACTTCTATTGCAGAGAAATGGCAAATAGCAATATTAAAATATTTCCTCTAATTAATCTCCTTGCAATGTGCATGAATTTCATGCACCAGGCCATATATATACACTAATAAAAGGGTAATATGCTAATTATACTGGATAGACCAGATAGACATCATTCTGGACGTCCTTCCTGACAAAGCAGGGGGCATGGCCAGCCTGAAAACCACCTGAGGTCCTGCCCCACAGTGGGGACCCCTCAACCCTGATCAGGGACATGGCTGGCCTGCAAAGCCCTGGTGGCCCCTTGCCCAGGTCAGCCCTGCTCCCCAGTGGGGACCCCCCCTCTGATTGGGGGTGTGGCTAGCCTGAAAACACTCAGCAGCCCCAAGCCCAGCCCAGACCCGTCCCACAGTTAGGACCCCCCCACCCCAATCTGGCACTCCCTACAGGGCCTGTACCAGGCCTGTATCTTATATAATAAAAGGGTAATATGCAAATTGATCCTAACGGCAGAATGACCATAAGACTGCGGGACAGTCACTGTGAGGCGCACTGACCGCCTCCCCGTCCTTTTCCCTGGCCGGCAGGCTCCGGGCTCCTGATGGCCACCTGTGGCGGGGTGGGGCCAGCGAGTGAGCAGGAACAGCCAACCTCTTGGTCTCACCAAGCTCGCATTCCCCTGGGGGCGGGGCAGGAGGACAAGCGATGCCAATGAAACAAGTAGGCAAGCTTGTCCCGGAGATTCCACAGGACGGGAGAGGCCACCATAAGCAGCTGGACTTGCTGGACTCAGGATGGAGGGAGACAGCTGGGATGGAGTGCACCCGGGGAGCAGGTGCAAAGGCCCCGGGGTAGGAAGAGAGCTCCAGGCCCATGGAGAGTGTGAGCTGGGGCAGGGGACCCGGTGGCAGAGGGTGGCCCGGCCGGGTGGTAAAGGCACAGTAAGAGGTCTGTATTTTATTTAAGTTCCATGGACGCATGGCTCCCGGAGGGCGGCTCCCTGCCAGCCTGGGAAAAATTAATTATATTCAGGTGGTGGCAGAGGCTTGTCTGCAAGAGACCATGAGGGCTGGCCGGGACCGCAGCTCCTCTGGCTCCCTTGTCACCTCGCCTCCCCACAGACCTCCCGGGGCACAGCTGCCTCCAGGCCATAGGCACATGGCGCCAGCGGCCAGCGGGCCCAGCTCCATTCAGGCCTCAAGCAGACACCAGGGCAAAGCCGAGAGTCCCTGAGGGACCAGAGAGCGCCGGATCTGGGGCAGAAAGCAGCTCCCAGGCCTGAAGCTGAACTAGAGGTGGCTGGTGCCCGGGCTCCTCCCACAGACAAGGGAACTGCCACGTGTCAGATGGTTCTAGCAGCCGGGCATTCAGCAAGTCCCGCTGAGACCAGGAGAGACCCTCCCCGAGGTGCATGATGCAGCAGGAAGTGAGGATTGCCGTGAAGAAATGCAGCAGAGTATGTGTGTGTGGGGCGGGGGAAGGGGGGGGTTAGTGTATCACTCACACTGAGGCAGAGATTTGGGTGAAGCAGGGACCAGCTAGGTGGCCTCCTGTGGGCAGAAAGTCCAGCCAGATGAGCAGGCACAGAGGCTTTGGTAGTGGTGGTGGTTGGGGGGGGGGGGGGTGCGGGGCGTGCGGGGAGGGGGGGGCGGGCGCCGGGGCTGGGGAGCTGGGGTAATCAGCCTCCTGCTCCCGCTCCCACGCCACTTGCCCACATCCTGCCTCCCCGTCAGTCTCAGGTGAACCACCATCATCCCCAGGAAAGGCCCCGGGGAAGGTGACCCTCATTCCTCAGAAATACGGCTCAGGTTCTGTCCCCCTTCACCCCCTTTCCCCTTCGCCCCATCGGGCAGTGTCAGCTCTTCCAGAGGTGAGTGAGTGAGGGCCAGCTCAGCACGGGGTACAGATTCCAGGCTGCTGCTCAGCGGCAGTGGGAGCGCTGAAGGAGAGGGAGACCTCCTGGGACGGCTCAGAACCCAGCTCAGGCGGGGGACCCTCCGCCCAGCCAGGACGCTTTGCGGGGGCAGGTAAGGGGGGCAGGTGAGGGGGGCAGGTGGGGGGATTCCTGAGGCCGCCCAGGAAGGACGGAAAGGGTCTGGCAGCCCTGGCAGCAGCAGCACCGACATGAGAACGAGTGGTAAATTGTTGATTCAATTATATTTTCAGCAAAACCTACTGGGCCCCTTCGCCTAGGCTTCTGCGAGTCTGTGCGTCCCTGAAACACTTGCGCCAAGACTTACTAGAGGCGCCGCGCCGAGTGCGAACCCGAGAGTAACGGTTCCTGTCACAGCGACTCCACCGAGTGTGGCTGAGGCGTGGGTTTCCACAGCCCGGGACCCCGAGCCGGGAGGAGGCGGCAGATCAGAAACCAGGGCCAGAGCGGGCTTCTCTCTGCTCCGCGACCCCGCGTGCTCCTCCTGTGCTGCTGCAGCGCTGCCCCCAGGGTGCCCTCGGCTCCACCAGGGGCAGGGCGGGAGACCGCACCTGCTGAGGTCACCCAGAGCCGCGCAGGGACTGGGAGCCGGGCTGTGTGACAGCTCAACGTCAGGGTCCGTCTCCTCACTAAGCTGACAGCTGGGCCCTCTGACGACGGCCAGCTCCAGGGCTGCCCGCAGCCATCGCAGGAACTGGGCCTGCCCGCACCGAGGCACAGCAGACGCCGCCCGGGGCCGCCCGAGCGGGCCGGCCTGCCGTCGGTGGTTGTGCCTCTTCCTGGGCGTCGGAGCTGCTCGCCTGCCTGGGGACCCCTCCCGCCTCTCCTTCATCTCCCCTCCAGCCGCCCAGTGCTCATTAATTATGGATGAGATGAAGCTCTAAAACAGAAGCTGACGCGGGTATAATCGCACCCTCCCTGCGTTTGCATGTCGTAGGAAGATTATTAAAATGGGTAAGGCAGCCATAATTGGGCTCCAGCCTACCAGAAGTCTTAGAGGAGCAGATGGAGCATTTGGGCATTTTCTGTGCTTTAATCTAAACCAGAAAAAGAATTGATTAGAAACTCGTCTCTCACATTCCGCTATTGACGTCCGGGCTGTCATCATCGGGCACGGAGACGCCCTCCCAGCGTGCAGCGGGGGCGCCGGTTCCATCCGGAGGTAGACCTTGTCCCGTTTGTGCTGGTGTGGGCTGGGCACGTGGCTAAAGCTGTAGGTGAACGTTCCTCAAACACATCTCCCTTCCGTCCGGACACGGCCTGGACGGAGATGACCTCACGGCTCTGCTTAGCGCCATCCCGGGCCCTCCTGGGGACGCCCGGCGCCCCGGCCGGCTCTGCAGGGTGAGCGAGGCCCCAGGAAAGACGAGGTACGTGTCCGCGTTCCTGTCTTCTCGGAGAGAATGAACCCTGACTGCGGAAAGCCGAGGGTAACAGGCAAACGGAGTGACAGGCGAGGGCAGCACTCGCTGAGCCTTCATGCCATGCGTTTCGGCTCCTGACCATCTTCGGAGGCCAGGACTGTTACCATTTCCCAGAAAAGCAAATAAAGGCCCCAGGACCCAAAGCCCAACCAGAACCCAGGCGGCCTGAGTCCATACCACACCCTCAGCCACATTTGCATGAGTCATTAAAGTTAATATAATATTATTTTGTCATCACACTTAACATCAGGAAATCTCACATAAAGTTATGGGTTTGAGACCTAACTGAATATACTTTTAAAAAAATCCTCCCCCAAGGATATTTTTCCATTGATTTTTTAGAGAGTGGGGGGGGGGGGGGAGAGAAGAGGGAGGGAGAGAGGGAGGGAGGGAGAGAGAGAGAGAGAGAGAGAGAGAGAGAGAGAGAGAGAGAGAGAGAGAGAGAGAAACATAATGTGAGAGAGAAAAGAGATCAATTGGTTGCTTCTAGCATGAGGGCCTGGCCGGGCTGGGAATTGAACCTGTGATCTTTTGGTCTGGGGCACTGAGCAATGGGCTAGGGCAAACACACATTTTAAAAAACAAACAGGTGTCCCAGCCTCTCTGAGCCCCCTTTCCTTACTTTGGGTGGCGGATGTGCCTGGGGGGGTGTGAGGATAGAGGACACAGCGCATGCACAAACCCGGGCATGAGCTGCCGTGTCAGCATCGAGGAAAGGGCTGCTGCTGAGACTGTGCAGCATCTATGGACGCGTTTTCATTCTCTCCCAGAGCCTGGCCGACCGGCTCCCCACCACGACGCTCGCCACCCAGGAGCGGGGAGCCAGCTTCCTCAGTGTGGGACCAGACCTGGGGGCTGGGGAGAAATAATCCTATATCGGCAGCAAGCTTTCTATTTCTGGAAGATGACACAAGACTGAGGATTTACATACTTAAACATGCAAAAATAAGCCAAAGAAACCGCGTCCGCACTGGCAGTGCGGGGAGAGAGCTCGCAGCCGGTGGGAAGAGCCGCCGAGGAGCCCAGCGAGAGGCCTGCCCGTGACACAGCCCCTGAGGCACCTTCCCGCAGCAGCAAAGGGCCCGCACCCGCCTGCGGAGGACGTGGCAGGGGTGCACGTGTCGGCCTGTGCGGCCCAGGTTTGGGGGTCCACCGGCGAGTGCACCTGCAGCCCGGCCAGGCCAGCACGCTGGCCGCTGCGGGCTGAGCGAGCTCACCGTTATCGGAGAAGCGTCTGGGCTGCGCGTCTATCATTCGTGCCTGCCAACCACTCCCCCGCAGAGTACGGACCCCACAGTCTTTCTGGAATGCACATGGGGCACATTCCAGCCTGCGTGAGAAGGGGGCGTGCCACCCTGCCGAACCGGAGAAGGCCCCGCTCCAGGAGGTGGGGAGGGCTCCGAGGTGGGCATGTGATCTAATCAGAGCCACGGTCTACACCTGAGCTCTTCCTGGGACGCCGGGAGAGAAGACATCCCCCTGCTGAACTCGGAAGGAGAGGCTATGAGGACTGAGGTGAGAGGCATCACTCCACCAGGAAGGACTGAGGACCAGGCCAGCCCATGGAGCTGAGGGGGGGAGAGGGAACTGCATTATACCCTGAACCCCGCCACCCCGAGGGCAGAATGACCCCTGAACCCCGCCATCCCAAAGGCAGAATAACCCCTGAACCCCGCCATCCCGAAGGCAGACTGACCCCTGAACCCCGCCATCCCGAAGGCAGAATGGCCCCTGAACTTTCTCAGCTGAACGAGATAACTTCTCTTCCGTTTAAGCCAGTTTGTTTGTTTGTTTTTAATGTCACTGTACTAAGAGACCGGAGCCTCACAAAACCCAGGATTTTGAGGTGTCTGGACACCAGGGGTGTTTGGAACCTGCCATGTGGCCTTGTCACATGTGGCCTGTGGCCTCGCCCTCCTTCTGTCCCCAGCTCAGTCCCTGGACTTGCAGAGCCAGCCCAGGACCCGTGGAGGGGGGCCTAGAGGAGCCCAACGCCCTCTGCTTGGGAGGAGAGGAAGCCCGGGTTAGCCTCACCAATTAAAAGAGATTAGAAGTGTGAAGCTATGAGCTCTCCGTGTCCTACAACGCGCAGAGGACAAATGAGATTTGATTTCTGCAGGAAACGGAAGTAAATCCCATTGGCATTTGCTTTGTCCTTTCAATAAAATGAGAGAAAGTGCAGGCTCCCTGGAGCAGGAGCAGAGCTGGGGCGGGGAAGAGGGCTGAGGGTGGTTCCGGGCGATGGCGTAGCCATGACAGCGCACCTGTCCTCAGGGCTGAGGGGACGATGCGGGAGAGCCGCTGAGGGACGACACAGACAGCTGGCAAAGGTCCCGGGACTCAGAGGAAGAGGATGGAGGGGAAGTGGTGAGAGGAGGCAGGTATTAAAGACAGGAACAGGATGTAGAATGTAGAAAAGCTATATCTGTGAATAGGATTCCAAAGCCAATATTCAATATGAGATCAACAGTTTTCTGGATTAATGACAACTCTATGTTTCAAAAGAGTGAAAATCATAATCAGAAAAATACTGATAGAAAGACACTAACCCTAGACATGTCTCCCAGTAATGTTCTAACTTTAAAGAACTCTACCTATAATCGGAGACATCCAGGCTGCTCTGCCTTCCCCGCTGTGCACCTGATAGGAGATACCCCCACAACAAAGATTCCGGAAAGCTGCGGGCACAGGAAGGTACTCTCAGCAGCTCAAGGCTCAGAAAGTTCGAGACTCACATCCCACACCATTGAAGTGATACTCCAGCCAACTATCAGCTGATTCAAAATGCAATGTGAGCCCTGGCCAGCGTGGCTCAGTGGTTAGAGTGTTGGTCAACACACTGAAGGGTTGTGGGTTGGATTCAAGGGGACCTATTGAGTTTCAGGTTTGATCCTTGGCCTGGGTCAGGGGCAGGAGGCAACCGATGGGTGTGTCTCACGTGGATCACCGGTGTCCCTGCCTGTAAACTGAAAAGTTGGGTGAAATGGGTGCTTTCCCAGGGAAGAACAGAAAGCGGCTACAGAAGAGTCAACCTCCGTAGGCCAATGCGTGTGCCCGCTTCTTGCTCGGCCAGACAGGCAGCCTCTGAGGACCCGTCCCCGGAGATTCCCATCTGCTTTGGCTGCAGCGCAGGGAGGTGCCTTCCGTGGCGTTTGCTCGGGCAGCCTCCCGGCGTCGGAGGAAGCCCGGCCACCATGCTGGCTGTGGGCAGGGATCTCTGCCCGCCCACAGCCTCTTCCGGGGCAAAGTGCCCTGCCCTCCACGGTGCCTTCAGAAGCCTCGCAGATTCCTTGAGGTTTCTACCAAACAGGTGAAGCCATTCCCTCCTGTGGTGCTGATCACTGTCCTGGAGTGTGGTCCGGGAGAAGGCTTAGATGCCCATCTTCCCTGGAAGCCTAATTCCCTCTCCTCCACTCCGGGACCCCTGAGAGAGGAGTGGAAGCCATTGTACCAAATCCTTCCTCTTCCTGTGGGAAAGCCATTCCAAAGCCTCTGAATTACACACAAGCCAAGACATGGGAGGTGCCCGAGTGCCCGCCGACAGACAAGTGGGTAAAAGAGGAGGAGCACACTAACCAGTGTGTGTGCTGGAATATTACCAGGCCAGGACAAAGCACGAAATGCTACCATCTGCTACAGCATGGGTGCCATTGAGGTCATTTCGCTAAGTGAAATGAGTCAGACAGAGAAAGGCCAATAACACAATCTCACTAGCATGTGAGAAACACATTAGAAACAAAAACAAAGCACACTCACACACAGAGAAGCCAGTGCTGCTGGGGGGCGTGGGCCGGGAAAAGGGTGAAAAGATAAAGTGGGCGGGCCTTCCTGTGCATCAAAGGATTGCGGCTCTGTGCCCAGTCAGGACTCATGCCTGGTGCAGATTTGAGCCCTGGTTGGGGCATGTAGGAAAGGCAACGGATGATGTATTTCTCTCTCACATTGTTGTTTCTCTCTCTCTCCCTCTCTCTCTCCCCACTCTCTCTCCCTCTCTCTCTCTCTTTCTCCTTCCCTCCCCCTCTCTCTCTTCTCTCTAAGCATGTTCTCAGGTGAGGATTAAAGGGGTTAAGAAGTACAAACTGGTAATTACAAACCAGTGATGCAGATGTCAAGTACAGCATAGGGAATACAGTCAGTAATATTGTAAGAGCTATGTATGGTGCCAGGTGGGTACTATCTAGACTTATGGGGGAGCACTACCTAAGTTATACAATGTCTAACCACTACGCATACCCCGGAAACTAGTAAAATATTGTATATCAACTGTAATTGAAAAAGATGTTAACAAGTTCTTATTCATTTTAGAGAGGCAGTAGGTAGAGGGAGAGAAACGCTGATGAGAGAAACATCAATTGGCTACCTCCTACACGCCCCCTATGGATGTGCCTGACCAGGAATGGAACACGACCTTTGGTACATGGAATGATGTTCAACCAACTGAGCTACACCAGCCAGCGTGAAAATGTGTTTTGTTTTTTTAATGAATCTTGTAAATGATACACACCCAACAAAGAAGATGGGTTTGAAAACATTATGTGGACGAAAAGACAGACAAAATGAGTAAATACCATGATAGACTGTGAAGTTCAAGGACAGGCAACATTAATGTTTGGTGATGGCAGACTGACTGAGATGACCGCCATGGCGGTGACTATGGGAGAGGCACAGGGCCTTGCTGAGGGGCTGCATGCTCTTCACCCGGCTGGTGGTCACGCAGGTGTGTGTACAGATGTGAAACGGATCAGACTTGTCTACTTCCCTACATGCAAATGCATCTCAATGTTTGAAAAGTCCCTCAGATGAGGAAACAGCTAACGGTATAAAATGAGGTCGGATGTTCAGTAAGTGAAACTGTTTCTGTAACTTCCTTTGTGCAGAACAGTCAGAACCGGATCCTTCTCTCCGTTTGGAAACCAAGATTATGTAAAAATATCTTAGGAGATTTTATAAAGGACCAAAAGGAACAAATTCCTCTTTCCTCAAGGAGAAAAGAATGAATTCCTTTCCTTGGGGATATGAGGCACCGTCGAGGACATACAGGCACCAGCGCTGGGGAGGCCCGCCAGAGAGGACACAGGAAAAGGCTTCGGGGAGAAACAAGCGCTAGTGGCCAGCTGGAGAAATCCCTGAGACAGGCTGAATGTGACTGGGGGGGGGGGGGCGGGGGGGGCGGGGGGGAAGGCCTGGGAGGCAGGTGGTCACTGAGGGCTTCGGGAGTCAAGAAAGAGGATGACAGGACGTGCGAAGGAAGAATCTTTGAGGCCAAGGGGGTGCTCTCCTGCCCCAGGGTCCGAGCTGACCAGCTGGGTCACATGTGGCCAGAGGTCGTGCCTGGGGCCCAGAGCCAGCAAGGAGATGGCAAAGTCCACCCGGGAAGAGCCTCTTACGAGCCTGCCACTCCATCTGCCATTGCCCATCACACTCACTGAAATCCTGCCCCAAACCCAGAGGGTTCCAGTCACAGTCTGAGGCTGCTGTGCATGCCTCTATGGCTGGACGTTCCTGAGTCCCGCTTGAGAGGGCAGGGCGGGGCGAGGATGAGCTCCCGACTCCACCCCACAGGGCGGAGTTATCCCTAGCCCTCACCCAACCAATCAGGGTTAGCCAAGGCAGTGACATCACCACCGACCGGAGTAAAACCCCTGGACTGGAAGAAATTTGCTCTCTTCTGCCATGCTGCCGGCGTGAGTGGGACGGAGCCCATGCTAGCATGGAAAAGGCTCTTTTGTTTATTGCATCCGACTCGGCTCCCTGGTGGTCCTTGGGGATCACAAAGTCTGGGCGTAACACCGCTCAGCTCAGGTGCTCAGCCTCAGCTGCTGGCACTGGGGCAGGATCTTCTTTGTCCTGGGGGCCGTTCTGTGCACCAGGGTGCTCAGCAGCATGCCTGACCTCTACCAACTAGATACCATGGCCCCCTCCTTCTAGTTGTGACAACAAAAACTACCTCCAGACATTGCCACGTGCTCCCTGGCGAGCAACTCCCTTTCAGTGGAAGACCTCTGTCCAGGCTGAGCTGGGGCCAGGCTCACCTGGGCAGGGGGGAGGGGGGTCTAAGCTGCAGGCCAGGTCCCAGGCTCCTCACGTGTCCCATCCTCCAAGGGCCGGCTGGTTCCCTGGGCCATATTCTTACGGTGACTGCAGAGCAAGCCCAGCAACAGCCCATTTCCAACCTTTGATCATGTCACAACAGCTAATATCCCTTGGGTAAAATGTGTCACATGACCACACTCAGCACTGATGAGGTAAGGAAGCATACCGCACTGCACAGAAGGGAGAGAGGAGGGGTATTTATGGAACAATGATTCATATTCTCTCAACCATCGACACCATCACTGCTTTATAATTATCTTATCTCAGACTAAGATAATTATAAAGGGTCTCCTCTAGCATTATCTAAAATAATGCAGGAGGAGACCCAGATACAACAAGCAGGGGTGGACACACACGTGACAGGAGAACGTGCATTATATTGGGAGCGTGCTCCTGCAGGAGGAGGGAGCTGCATCTTCATCCTCAAATGCATGCAGAGGCACTCCCCTCCAGAGGAGTGGGCTGCAGTGGAGAGAAAGATACTAGCTGGGAGTCAGAAGTCCTGAGTTCTAGTGCTTTCCCGCTGCCTAAACCGTTCATTTTCACTAATAGAGAAAAGGGAATCCAGAAGGCTGGTCAACCTTAATTACTCTGAATGGTCTGAGCTAATCACTCATTGTTTAGTTGAGACATTGGTAGTTAAAGCAACCTCCCTCTCTTAGTCATATGTAAATTCTTGCTGATTGTCTATTATTGGAATTTCCTGCCTAAAGAATATGGGTGTAGCCCAAACCAGTTTGGCTCAATGGACAGAGCATTGGTCTGCAGACTGAAAGGTCCCAGGTTCGATTCCGGTCAAGGGCATGTACATTGGTTGCGGGCACATCCCCATTAGGGGGTGTGCAAGAGGCAGCTGGTCGGTGTTTTTCTCTCATTGATATTTCTAGCTCTCTATCCCTCTCCCTTCCTCTCTATAAAAAAATCAATAAAATATATTTGGGAAAAAAAAGAGAATATGGGTGTATCTCAGAACCTCAATAAAAGGGATAGCAAGGCCAGAGCAGTGGTAGTCCTCCCCCTAGAGGTGGACTCCCACCTGGCCCCCATTTCCCAAAATTAATTCTTTTCTAGTCTCTTTCATTTTGTGTGTGGCCTTCTCCAAACCCTGAACAGGAACCCTGTCACATGGGACATGAAAGGGGCTCCCACATTCTGCCACTTCCGAGCTGTCTGATTAGGAGCAAGTCCCCTGACTGCATTAAAACTTCACTTTCCTATCTGTAAAAGAGGGACCTGTCAGCGGCTGCCTAATAGTGAACGTGAGGGTACATTACATAATGCACATAAAGTACGTGTGGTTGGCAATCTCCAAGGCGATCCAGTCCGTGCCTTCCCTCCTGTGCACACGTGCTGCTCCTCTCATGAGAGACGGGGTCTACTTG
Source organism: Pipistrellus nathusii (assembly GCA_963693515.1). NCBI lineage: Eukaryota > Metazoa > Chordata > Mammalia > Chiroptera > Vespertilionidae > Pipistrellus > Pipistrellus nathusii. The sequence continues at coordinate 99,212,164 of OY882861.1, read as the reverse complement.
CCCTACCCTTGGATCTAGGCCGGCCCCAGTGATTGCTTGACTAACAGCACATAGCACAAGTGATGTCCTGGGACTTCTGGATCCTGCAACTTCTGCTTGGACCTCCTAGAACACCTGCTATTGGTGCTTCTCCTCAGCACCCCGCTCCTTAAGAAGCCCAAGCCACGTGGAGAGGCCACTGTCATCACTGCCCGACAGCCCACCTGAGCTCACAGCCGGCTGCCAGCGACGTGAGCCGGCCTGGACCTTGGTCCCAGCAGATCAGATACTTACAGCCCCCACTGGTGTTTGACCTCAACCTCATGAGGGTGCTGTGTAAGCCCGTCACCCCGTGGGGCCGTGAGAAGTAAGTGGCCAGGTTTGGGGGCATTTGTTACACAGCAATGAGTGACTGGTACAGATTTGTACTGCTGGGAGGTATTCTCTGAGGACCAGAGCCCACATACACACTGCAGGGAGATCACACCCATCCAGCCCCTCATAGTCATTGTCACCAGCAGCTGTGGTTTACACGCCCCATGGACACTGACTCTTGTTCCGATAACACAGCATCTGATTTGTGTTGGAGAAACCACCTGTTCTTGTATGTGGTTTGGGAAGGGGTGCCCATATAGAGTTGCTATTTTTAGCAAGTAAGATACAAGATATCCAGTCATATTTGCATTTCAGATAAACAAGGAATAATGTTTAGTGTAAGTATGTCCCCTGCAATATTTGGGGCTGACTTACACTACAAATCTGTTGTTTATCTGAGATTTAAATTTAACTGGGTGCCCTGCATTTATGTTACAGGAGCAATGCTGCTCCCACGCTGAGACCCAGGAGTGGGGACAGATCTATTAAGCTGATGGCAATGAATTGTGTCACCTTAGCATGGTCATCGAATCCCTTCAGGGTGACAATGCGGGGTCCCAGGATGGGTATGGAAACTGCTCAAGGGGCTCTGTTCGAGGACGGGGTGTTGTGCTGACGTGATGCCTGGGACTGCCAGAACCTGAGGGTCGCGATAGCTCAGTGGAAGCAGACCCGAAAGATGGAGCATAAGGGCCCTGTTCGCCCTGAATCAACCTTTTCTTTAAGCTGCTTCCAGGCAAAAACACCAAGAGCCTGAGCACACATGCACCACGTACCCTTCCCACATTGGGATGACCTTGAAGCTCATGTTGAGGAGAAACTTCCATGAGCTGGGTCCCTGCAAATCCACAGTGAGCAGAGGGCCCATACCTGGAGGACACGTAGCATAAGCAAGAAATAAGCCTCTGCTATGCAAGCCATTGGCGCTGGGGCTATTCGTTACTGCAGCGAAACCCAGCCTATTCAGTATGTCTGAATCAGAGTGAGAACTCCACCACGTGGAGAAGGGGAGCTGCAATGCTGCCGTAAAGCAAGCGTTTTAGTAAAAATCCGACCTCCCTCCCCCTACACACACACTCAATTTATAATCTTAGTCTTTGGCTCTATTATTTTAAAGAGGCAGAGGATGGATTCTTCTAGAGAGTATGCATTTGCTGAAATGACATGAATCAAAGCGATCACTGTCACAAAGTGGAACTAGCTGTCAACTCTGCGACGCAGGTCACACGGCAGGCACACACCCTCTGGCTGTTTAAGCACACCAGCGTTCCTGCTTCCTGGCCGAGAAAAGCAAGGCGCACAAGGTGCAAACACCCCCAAATCACAGAATCAGGGCATTTTCCAAAATGGTCAAAATACAAAGGCTTTCAAAGACATCTCAGGTTAAATGCAAGACCCAGGGAAGCATCTGGGTACTTTTACAGCCTGTGTGACCTGCTGGGAAGAGGACTGACATCAGTCCCGAGGCCTCACGAAGTGCCACGGTCCACGGGCCAGGTCAGGTCTCTCCCCGCTGCAGCAGGTGCTGGCAATCGCCCGGCCCATGTGCGATAGGTCTCTCTCGGACAGTGCACAAAGGAGAGAGGAGTCAGAGTGAACACACAGGGGCTTGCTCCCAAGACCAGTGGGAGGAAGGAGAGTTAAAAGTCACAGACTCCTCAGGGCTGAGCGCAGACACATGGGGCTGGGGCGTGGGATGGTGGAGGCGGGTGTGAACACAGAATTCCTCCCTGGTATCACTCCAAGGAAAATGTTGCCCAACTATACTCAGAAGCAATCCTGGTGCTTAAAAAATTCTGTTGGAAGTCATGTTTTAGCCAACCTAAAGCCAACTTCTTTTGTTCTGGTCCGTGGTTAACAAAAGCTCATTTCTGGACAGAACTCCTACCGTCCACGGAGGCTGAGCTGCTACTGTAGACATCTACGGGGAACAGCAGGTCACAAATAGTCCTTTTAACAGGCCTCAGAGGTCTTTTCACTCGTTTTCCAAATGAGGAAACTGAGAGTCAGAAAGATGACATGACCTCATCTGAACCCCGAACTCGTCTTTCAACCACATCTTGCTGCAGCCATGTAACAACAGATAAGATCCAACGCCTGCAATTCAAGAGCTTCTCACGAGCAGAAAGGGAAGAACAATGTTAAAAAAAAAAAAAAAAGTGACAGGATTCTACATACTACATGGACTGGTAGCAAGTCACAGAGAAGTGAGACTCCCAACTGAATAAATGTTTCTCCTGATTATCTTTTAAACATCTTGCATTGAGAGTTAATCATACTCTGTGCCCTGTGCTTTATCATCGTTGGTCTGTGCGTGGCCCCTCCCTTTGCACTTATTAATTAATGAAATCACTCTTCTCCTCATGCCCATCTTCATTAGGCAGTCCATATTCACATGTCTGGCCTGCATCTTTTTTCTTGAGTCTGTTCTTGCAAAATTAACATAATTGAAGTGGTTAAAAGAAAAAGTAGAAATATTAATAAAAGGATAACACATTATGGGGGAAAATGGGTAAATTCAATTTTTGGCAAAAGTTCTAGTCTTTCCAAATTGAAGGTTTTTTCCTTGTTAAAAATAAATACTCCCACAAATATAAAAAATAAAAAGGAAACTTTCTATACAGAGAGATTGGGGAAAGAAATAGGAGGATGGTAGAAATGGTAGAAATACATTAGAAGGCACAACATACATCTAACAGGAGCTCTTAGAAGGAAGAAAAAAGAACAGAAAAAAATACTCAAAAGAAATGATGGCTGATAATTTTCCAGAATTGATAAAAAAGCATTAGTCCTCAGATTTGGAAAGCAAAATGTGATCCAATCAAAATCAAACTTAACAAGTCCATACTTTAGACCCATTGGAGTGAAATTACTGAACACCGAGGCTCTAGTCCAAAGCAGCCAGAGATAAGACGCTGGCAGTGCCCTGTCTAGGACCAGAGGGAGAGCAGCCACCCACTAGTAAGTGCCCACAACCTAGAGTTCCATTCGGAGATAACTAATAATCAAGACTGACGGCAAAATAAGACAGTTTCAGAAAAGAAGATGCAGAATGTACCAGTGGAGAAAATACTGAAGGCCATACTTCAGTGAATGGCAATGGGACTCAGAGGAGAAAGGGCATGTCAGAGGTCATGAGGGAAAAGGAAGTCAGAAAGCTCCAGATCGCCATTGGTGTGGCTCAGTGTTGAGTGTCAACCTTTGAACCAGTAGGTCACGGTTCAATTCCCAGGCAAGGCACATGCCCGAGTTTTGGGTTCAATCCCCAGTAGGGGGTGTGCAGGAGGCAGCTGATTGCTGTTCTCTCTCATCATTGATGTTTCTCTCTCCCTTTCTTTCTGAGATTAATTTAAAAATATACATTTTTAAAAAGAAACCACCAGGTAAATCTATAAAAATGCTGACTATTTTCTACAAAGGAAGTTATAATAATAGGATATGTGTCGGTAAAAACATGTTGTAAGTAAAATCCTAGACAAACATAGTAGGTGGGGGTTGCTGTAGAGGTTCGAATACCAAGGTTCTTGTGTTTTGTGGGAAGAAGGTAAAATATTGATAAATTCTAGACAACAGGGACATTTCTCTGAAGGGCGTGAGGCAGGGCATGGGGAAGTGGTGAGTTCGCAGCCGGATGGCATTGCTGCTGCTTCCCAGTGCACCTGACACAGTGAAGGGTCCTTGTTTTGTGAGCTCCTTTGGGCTCTTGCAAAAGCAAGTGATGTCTCTGGAATCTACGCAGCCTGGCCGGAGGTGATCCCCTATAGGAGCAGAGGAAATGAAGTGGCGTGAAGTCAACGTGAGGAAAGAATCTGGCAACCTGGGCACCAGGCCACCCCCCAGGACAGAGCTCCCCCATACCTCCGCTGTCAAAGACCCCGTGTGCACGGCACCGCCACCTCAGCTTCCTCTGGGCGCCAGTGTTATCACAGAAAACGACTTGTTCCAGAGGTTAGAGTGTTGGCTCTCGAACTGAAGGGTCCTGGGTTCAATTCTGATCAATTCCCTATCCGGATTGGGGTGCATGCGAGGGCACTCCCTCACCCTGCCTTCAGGAGTCACCTCCTAAACCAGCTACTGCGCTCACATTCCTGGCTCCTCTCTGGTTTCTGGGAAATCCAAACTCGGACCTACGGCAAGGTCAAGAGTGTCCACGCCCCGTGCTGTCCCGATAAGGAGCCGGTGTGAGTGGTGCTGGGGAGAGGGGATCCAGAACTCTGGGCAGATGAGGCCACCCTGTCCCCCTCGGCGAGACAGAGCGGCACTGAAGGCTCGATGGTGTGAGGGAGGAAAGAGGAGAAAGGGGCTGTCCATAAGCATGAGACCAAGAATTCAGACCCAGCTCCTAGGGAGAAACCCCCACAAATGAGCCCGTAGCTCCAGGACGTATAAGACGGTTACAATGCCGGCTTCAGCTTCCCGCCACCTCCCGGTCCTGCTAGTGACAAAAATAGGAGAAATTTGTCCTGGTACCAGAACTGCAGATGCGTTTAATGCATGCCAGGAATTCCAAGACTTTTTATGAGAGGTAATAACCACAAGGCCACAGTAGCCATGACACAGGTGTATACAGGACTATTATTCCGCCCTGAGAATGATGGCTGAAATCATGAGAAACCCTGCCATTTGCAACAACACGGACAGGCCTTGAGGTATTATGTTAAGTAAAATAAGGACAAATACTGATGATTTCACTTATATGTGGAATCTTCTCAAAAATGAACACAAGGACTCCCAGAGGCTGCCCACAGATGGGTGGTTAGCAGAGGGAAGGGGGCGGGCAAACAGCTGGTGGTGGTGTGGCATAGCGCCTCGGCAGCTGGATCTCGGCTGTGGCACGGCCTGGTGGTGCAGACGTCAGGTTCGGTGGCACGCCTGGAAGTTTTATAATGCTGTAAACCACTGCTCCTTCAGTAAAGAAAAAGGAAAAAGAATTCTCCACTAATAACAGAGAGTCAGGAGAGGAGGGAATGAACAACGAAAATGGACAAAATAAACGACAGAAAAATGTCCAAATATCTTGATAATCAGAACACACAGAACATGTGAACTCCTTTACGGAGAGATGAGAAGCTAAAAGGCAGCCAACGTCTGTTCGCCCACCAGCAACATGTCTGAGATGATGACAGTGAGAGGCAACCCAAATAGGAGCCTCAAGCATGAAGCATCCCCTTTTAAAATAAAAATAAAAATCTCCAGCAGGAAAAACAGTAACCAACATCTCAGAAAATAAATTACAAATGGGCAGTAAACATTTTTAAAAGCAGCCAGGAGTTTCCAGTTAAAGAGGCTGTGTTCATGCATCAGATGGTGAAGACCGACCAGCTCGCACCCGCTTTGAAAGGCGGTCCCGGTGGGTGGATGGGGTGGGGGTGGGGCTTGGGGTGGGCGGGGAGAATCTGTGGCAAAGCTAGTGTGTCTGTGTGTAAGCAGGCTTCTTCTCAAACCCACGATTCTTCTGCGAGAGATTTCTCCTGAGCCTGGAAACAGACAGAATGCTTACTGCTGTCATTTTTATTGTTTAATAATAAAATGTGGGACAATCCTAACTTCCATCGCCAGATTTGGTTAAAAAGCTAATGGTATGGCTACAGAGCTAAGTGCTGAACATGATTCTGTAGACCCACACTTACTGTCATGGCAAGGCAGCCATGCCATGCTGTTAAATGTATTGTAAGTTATAAAATGATGTCTAAAACATAATAAAATATACATGTATGTATCTTTATGTAAAGTGGTATATAAGACATACACATGATTTGTCTAAATGGTGTAAAGAAAATTCTAACAGCAGTTACAACCAGAAGTACAGTTTTGGGTAACTTTCTAATTCTTTTATCGATTTCCTACTTTCCCACAATGTACAATTCTCATTTTAATTTTCGAAGGATATACTGACATGGCTCCCACACCCAGCAGGCAGGAAGGAGCCCCCTCTGGCCCTGTGCACCCAGCTCCACAGGACCTGCTGCTGTTAGTCTCCTCCTGTGTGTCCTCTCAGAACTAACTTCTGCATAAATGTCCACATTGGGATACATACTGTTCCTTCCCACCTTCTCCCCATAAGAGATCATGTGTTCTTCACCTTGTTATTTTTAACTGAGCGATAGCTTCAGAACTTTCAATCCAGTGTATATTTCTTTAGCTGCCAAGCTGCCTGCACCATGTGGATATGACTTTATTTGCTTATTTGCTTACTTATTTACTTATAGATAAACTAGAGGCCTGGTGCAGGAAATTCATGCATGGGAGTGGGGGTCCTCAGCCCAGCCTGCACCCTCTCCAATCTGAGATCCCTCTCCCAATCCAGGACTGCTGCTCCTAACCATTCACCTGCCTGTCTGCCTGATTGCCCCTAACCACTTTGCATACCAGCCTGATAACCACTCCCCTGCCAGCCTAATAGATGCCTAACTGCCCCCCTGTCTGCCCAATTGCCTCCAACTGCCTTCCCCTGCAGGGCTGGGGGACTGAGGCTGGATGAGGCGGGGCTGAGGGGACTGGGCGTCGTCACCTTGTGAGGGTGTGGCAGTCAAATAGCATAATCCCTCTTTATTGGCTGTGGGTGCCGCCATCTTTGTGAGGGTGTGGTGGTCAATTAGCATATTCCCTCTTTATTAGATAGGATTATAATTAGAAAAAGTACAAGTATTTATACGTTGGGGACAATGGTGACCATAACAGATGCCAGATGTCTTGATAAGTAGCATGATCATCACTTTTGAAATTGGTTACTATGGATAACCAAGCAGACCAGTCACTGGGAAGAGGTAGCGCCAGACAACGTAATCCAGCTCTCCCTGAAGCGGGCACAGAAGAGGCGTTGAGAGTGGCCCTCGAACCGACTGTGCACACACTCCTGCTCTACCGAGCTTTACGACCCGACCTGCCCACCCTCCGCCTTCCCATCACTGCATCCCCTTCGCTGTGTTAAATTACTTCCTGGTCACACCCCTCGTGACCTCCCTCGTCAGCCACACAGGCTCCTGAGTTACTGCAGCCACTTCTGTGAGTTCCACTAGCACCTACAGGTGCCAACACTCATGTTTTTGCCTCCAGCCCAGGTGACTTCCACCCAACCAACCAGGCAGTGACGCAGTCACCCAAGGAAAAGAAACCCACTCAGCCAACTCGGTAAAGCCGGGGGTCGGGGGGTCACAGGGCGCCGCGGCATCCATACCAGGACCAGGTCAGGCTTCAGTGAGCACTGTGCTGGTCACATGGTCTCTGTACCCGATCTCAGATGCCCCAGGAAGAGAGGACACGACTGGAGGCCACCTTAGCAGAGGCTGGAGTGGCGTCTGTGGCAGGGGGGCTGTGGGAGCATGGGGTCCTTACCAAGGGCTGGGAAGAAGAGAGTGTGGGTCTGTCGTCTGGGGCGGCTCCTCCCGGCGCTGGCTGGATAGGGTTCGTTCCCGGAGCTTTTTGTCCCTGCTGAGTTGGCTCAGGGTGGAGATGGGGTGGACAGGGCGATGCTTCTAGCTCAATCCTTGGGCTGGTTATAACCAGGACAGACATGCTGTCAGGAGACTGTGACGTGCCTGCTGAGTGTCTGTGCTGGCCACGGTGGCCCCAGACCTAAATGGAATCTTCTGGACCTTTGCTTCAGACCATAGTGTCAGTCACGAGTGTAGGCATGTGATAGGGAAAATTTAAAGGCCATTACTATCCCTGATTCTAACAAATAACCTGGATGAAAGTTAGGGAGGTTTGTGAACTAGAATAATTGGGAGCTGGGTCTCTTTGACAATTAGGAACCACTACTGAGGGGTGTATGATGCCCTTCAGTAGCTGAGTTGTCTGATCATGGATGTTTTAATTTTTTAACTTTTATTATTATTATTTTGTAATCCTCACACAATGTTAAGTGATTTTAGAGTGAGGGGAAAGGAGGCAGGAGGGAGGGAGGGAGGGAGGGAGGGAGGAGAGAGAGAGAGAGAGAGAGAGAGAGAGAGAGAGAGAGAGAGAGAGAGAAAGAGAGCGCACAAGCACTGCTTTGCATCCCCTATGCACCCCAACTGGAGAACCAACTTGCAGCCTAGTATGTGCCCTGACCGGGAATCGAACCCATGACCTTTCAGTGTACAGGGCAACTCTCTAACCAACTGAGCCACTCTGGCCAGGGCACATGGATGTTTTAATATAAAATTTTACTTTTATTTTACATTTTTAACTATCTTACAGAAGACAGACTTTTTAACTGGTGTTCAGCTCTATGAATTGTAACATGTGTAGATTCATGTGACTACCACACAATCAGGGTCCAGAATATTCCATGACCTTCAATTCCCTCACCTGCCTCTTTTTTTTTTTTTTTTTTAATATATTTTATTGATTTTGTACAGAGAGGAAGGGAGAGAGATAGAGAATTAGAAACATCGATGAGAGAGAGTCATCGATCAGCTGCCTCTTGCACACCCCCTACTGGGGATGTGCCCGCAACCAAGGTACATGCCCTTGACCGGAATCGAACCTGGGACCCTTCAGTCCCCAAGCCGACGCTCTATCCATTGAGCCAAACCGGTTTTGGCCCTCACCTGCCTCTTGATGGTCACAGCCCCCACCTCCCTCCTCCCCCCGGCCCCGGCCCCCGGCCCCCCAAATAGGGGCCCAAGGGGTGCTCCCTGTCCCGTAGCCTCTCTGCTCTGGGTGTCACAGTGGTAAATGGCATCCTACAGCGCAGCCCGCCTTTCACTCGCACAAAGCACAGAGCCGACCTTCTCAGCTGTTTAAGAAACGGTAAATAAAGGTTTGCCTGGGTCACGGACGTTGGGATTGTAAGGAAACTTGGGGTTAGGCCTCAGTTTATCAAACCCAGAGTCCCAAACTACCTGAAACTGACCCCGGAAAAAGACCTGAAACACCACGTGGCTGTGTCTGTTCCTGCTGCTCCTCCGAGCATTCGCTCCCCCCAGGACTCCCCACCCCCCGACCGGCAATTAAACTGCAACCACAGCTTCGCAACCCCCCGGCCTCCGGAGTGTCCGCCAGGCCCGCGCTGTGGATAAAATGACCCGGTGACAAAGCAAGAAGGACCTGGGCGGTTAGGCTGGCCCTGCCCAAAGTGCGGGCATGACGCGCCAGGGGTTAAAACACGTTCAGGTGGCACACAGGCCTGGCTTTAGGTGCCACATCACCTCATCATTGGGAAATAATTGCCTTCCCTTTTTCATTCCACCCGAAGCACTAGATTACATCATGGAGAAGGCCTGAGTGCTGACACGTTGTTAACACCCCTCACGGCGTGATTCTGTTTTTGTCGGGAGAACGGGGCTGCCTCGGGCAGAGCACGGCCCAGGCAGCAGTGAGGCTGGGACTTGAGTGCATCGCTTGGTTTCCATGACGACTCCCTTTCCAACAAGGGGGACGCGCATTTAGGATGGTGACTCAAAGTTTCATGTTTAAGTAAATAAGTGAAGTCAAAAGGCATGAGTGGGCATCAATACCACGCAAAGGAGATGAAGTCTTTCTAGGTGCGCCCGGAAGGCTGCAGGCTGAGGAACAAGGTGCCAGGCTTCAGGTGGAACCTGGATGACACGGTGCCTGGGGAGGACCCGGCCATGGCTCCCCAGCCCTCCCACCGCCGCCCTGCGGTCAGGCCCACGCTCGGCTGGCGAGAAAGGGACCCGCCACCTCCGGCACAACCGTCCCCCTGAGGGGCGGCTGCCCTTTGCCCCGCCATTTCTCCCGCCAGCCCCCGTGGCACCGCCATTGAAGGTGCTCCGTCACCATCACTCGCAGGTGCCCACTGGTCCAGGGAGCAGCAGCTCCTCCCGCTGACCTCCTGGCCCCCGCAGCCCCTCCTTGCCAGCGAGGCCCCTCTCCGGGCTGGACTCTAGCCGCACCCGCCACCCCCTCAGGGTGCCCACGGTCACGCACCTCTGAGCACCTCTGCCCTATGGAGCACCGGCAGCGCCACAGGAGGCGGGCACCATGAGGGCGGGCACCATGCAGGAGGGCGGGTGTGGTGCGGGAGGGAGGGGGGAGGAGGAAAGGGGGGAGGGGGGAGGGAGGGAGGAGGGGGGAGGGAGGAGGGGGAAGGGAGAGAAGGGGAGGGAGGGAGGGCACCGTGTGGAAGGGAGGGAGGAAGGGTGGGGTATGGGAGGGCGGGAGGGAGGGAAGGAAGGGAGGGGGAGGGAGGGAGGGGGGAGGGAAGGAGGGAGGGGAGGAGGGTAGGAGGGAGGGAGGGAAGGAGGGAGGGAGGGGAGGTGTAGGAGGGAGAGAGGGAGGGAGGAAGGGAGTGGCGAGGGAAGGGGAGAGGGAGGGGGGAGGGAAGGAGGGAGGGGAGGAGGGGAGGAGGGGGAGGGGAGGAGGGAGGGAGGGGAGGAGAGAGGGAGGGGAGGTGTAGGAGGGAGGGAGGGGAGGTGTAGGAGGGAGAGAGGGAGGGAGGAAGGGAGTGGTGAGGGAGGGAGGGAGGGGGAGGGGGAGAGGGGGGAGGGGGGAGGGGGAATGGGGGAAGGGGGAGGGGGGAGGGGAGGTGTAAGAGGGAGGGAGGAAGGGAGGGGGGAAGGGGGGAGGGGGGAGGGGGGAGGGGAGGTGTAAGAGGGAGGAAGGAAGGGAGGGAGGGGGGCATCGTGCAGGAGGGTGGGCGCCGTGTGCTGCCTGGGCTGGCCCTGTGGGCTGGGCACAGGGACCAGCTGCAGGGGGCGGGGGAGGGCGGCCTGGAGCAGTGGAGGGCGGCCTGGAGCAGTGGAGGGCGGCCTGGAGCAGTGGAGGGCGGCCTGGAGCAGTGGAGGGCGGCCTGGAGCAGTGGTGGCATCTCAAACACCACATCCCCAGGGACTCCGGGCAGGAACGAGAGTGACATGAGGAGCAGTAGGGGTTTCGGGCCCCCACGGCCTGCGAGACCCCTCTCCTCCCCTTGGCCAAGGTCCACGTCAGGCCTCTCTCCGGCACAGCCGTCAGCGCGGTGAGGCTGCCTCCTCCACGCACATCCCAGGAGCAGGGCCTGAGCAGCTCTGACGCCGGTGCCCAAGGTGCCCAGTGCCTTAGGCGGCGGGAACAGGAGGAGCCGCGCTGAGAAGGGCCGCCTCCCCTCGCTCGGCCAGAGGCAGGGGAAGGCTAAGGCCTGTCCCGGGGCCGGCCTCGCAGGGCCCGGAGGAACACCGACAGAAACACCGGCCACGGGCGTGTCCTGCTGGGTCCACGTGTTCTCCCAAAGTCGTGAGTCAGTCAGGCACATTTTTTAAAATGCCACATTTCAAGCTTTTTTCTTAAATAAAAAACAAAACCTAGAAGATCTGGCCAAAAGCCTGGGGAATTGACTAGCTGTCCCCTCCCAATGAGACGGATACCCTCCAATGGGACCAGCACGCTCTCTAGATGGGACAACCCGCCTCCTCCCCCTCCCCGTCGTCCCACAGCCAGCTTCCTTCTTCCTGTCGGCGCCGAGTCCCTGGGATGTGGGATCCGTGATGCCGTCACTGCTCTCAGCGGTCACTGTGCCCAGCCCGCAGCCGTGCCCAGGGCAGTGCGGGGCTGCCGTCCTCCCGCTCGCTCCCCGGGCAGCGGCCGCCTCAACGGCCCGGCTCGGGCTCCGTGCTGTGGACGCCTGTGTGCTCAGCTGCCCTCTGAGTGAGTCCAGGTTTGAGGGCCCATGGAAACGGCTTTGACACAGGACCTCCCGCAGTCCCTGTGCCCATTCCCCTTCTGTCCTTGGCAGGGAGAACAATGGGACGAAGTCGGTTCTCTCCCTCCCGGAGCAGCGGCTGGCAGAGAGTGGCCACGTGGCCCCGATGTCTGGTTCGCAGAGAAAATACAAGGAGCTTCAAGTACAAGTTTGCCACCACAGAGCTTTGCAATGACTAACACATTTTTCACGGAATTAATAATTCAGGTTCCACAGCACTTCAGCCAGGAGCCATAAGCGGGGAGGGCTTACCAGCCACTTCTGAAAACGCGGGCTGATCCTGGGAAATGCCCTCCACTTTAAGCCTTCCCGCTGGAGCAGAAGGGAAGCTGTGCGAAGACTGCACATCTTCCTTAAAACCAACAAGGCAGCTCCGCAGGCAGAGGCTGCCAAAGCAGAGCGCGTTTCCCCGAAGAAGCTTGGGGATGGGGCTCGGATCCTCGTTCTCACGTCCCTGAGACCCGCGTGAAAAGCTACAGAGAGCGGGGCCAGCGTGCTGCCTCGGCGCAGACTCGCGGATTCCTACTCGTCCCTCAGCCAAGCTGTCTAGTCAGCAGCTGTGATGGAGCACCACTGTTTGCAGGGCACCGTTCTGGCTCTGGGGTACAGGCCTGAGCACGACAGACAAGACCCCTGCTCTCAGGGACGTTCGAGTCTACTGGGGGAGAGTGGGAAAAGAACAAAGCCCAGGAAAATCTGGCACTGCAGCGAGGACGGGGCAAATAAAACAGGTGACGTGGCCGGGAGCAGCGCGGCCCCCGAAGGTGTGTGAGTGACGTGTGACCACAAGATGAGAAGCACCAGGTCCCGGCCACAGCAGTGCAACCCCTAGAGCAGAGCCTCTCTGACCTGCCCCAGGGGGCCTCCTCGGTGACCCCACGTCCAGCAGTGCTCTCTCTCTCAGCCAGTCTTGCTATCGGACTTCTTCAGCTCATTAAAGAGACTCTTCTTTCTCATCTTCATTTTCCCAGGCTTTGGCTCTGTGCCTGGCATACAGCATGTGGTCAATAAATGCATGCAGAACTCAAGTAATCTGAACCAACTTTATTTTATGATTTGATTTAAGCAAAGGGAAACCATGGGATGAATGTATTTACAAAAAACATCCTTACACGACCACCTTCCCCTGCAAAAGTCCTCCTCTGCCCACAGGGATCCACTGACACGCCACCCCCTCCAGGATGTGTTCCCAGACCTCGCAGGTGCTTCTGTCTCCTCTCCCTGCTAGAGTTCTGCCTGTGTCTCTGTTATGGTACCTGCCACCGTCTGACGTCTGTAAAAACTTCCATGAGCACGTAATGACCCCATCGAACAACGTAGAGCCCAATGGAGTGTCTGCGTCCTATTCATCTCTAGATCCTCAGCACTTAGCTCAGCAAAAGTCTGAAGTCAGTGACCAACAATGACAGCTAACATGCATGGACACCTTCCACATGCCAGACATTTCTGAGCACGGTAACATTCTCAGGCCTGTCCTCCCCGCAGCAGCCCGAGCGGCAGGTGCTGTGATGTCCCCATGTGACTGAGGCACAGAGAGGCCACGGTGAGGGGGTGGTGGGGTGGTTGGACACACACCGGGCAGGAGGTGGAACTGAGGTCTCCACTCTTCATCTGATTCCAGAGCCCACGCTTTGAATCACTGCTGCAATGCCACCCTGTCCTTCCCTCGAGGCCCTCTCATCCATGCCTCTGCTGCCCCTCCCCCCACAGGCAGCTCCCAACCAGCCGCGGGGCCTGGGGGCTCCCACACCCAGCAGTGAGCCGAAGCCAGGGCACCCTGAGCTTGCATGGCCTTCCCTTCCACCCCATGGCCCCCTGCCCGAGGAGAGGCAAGCTTGGGGGCTGCTCTCAGACGCCCTTGAGCTGCTTCCAATGAACATACAGGACGTCCGGGCGCTCCTTTCTGTGTCCAGGGACACAGCACTTCCCTCTTCCCTGGCTGAGATGACACCGTGGAGAGAGCGAAGGGACTGCCCTGGGACGCCCCAGCCTCACGCCCGGCGCGCAGAGCGGAGCGCAACCTGGCAGCCTGGCTTTTAAAGACACCACGTGGGCCTCACTCTTTGCTGTTTCTAACTTTAAATCCTGATTCAACAGTTTTGTCTCATCTTTCCATTACAGATGACATTCAGTATTATTTTATATTAGCTTCAGGGATGTGCACAGTGGTTAGCTATTTATATATTTCCAATACTCAAATGGCACATCCGTAGTAACTGCAACACCGCCGACTGTTCCCTGCTGTGCTTCACCTGTGGCTCTTCTGTGACTGCCAGGGTGTCCTTCCCAACCCGCCTCTCCCCTCCGCCCCGCTCCCCGCTGGCGGCCACCAGTCTGCCCATGCTTCCAGGCCTCTGTTTCTGTTCCGTTCACCAGTTTATTTTGTTCATTAGAGTCCACACATACGTGTGATCATACAGTGTTTGTCTTTCTCCGTCTGACTTACTTCGCTCAGCACCATCCCCTCCAGGTCCACCATGTTGTCTCAGGCGGTGGAGCCATTCTTTTCCATGAGCCCCATCAGTTTTAAAAAGGCACGAGCCCCTTCCCCTTAACTGACTTTTGCCACCTGACGCCTGCAGGTACGGACCGCCGAGGGAGAGGGTCCAGCGGACGTGAGCGGCGGAGAACTCCACCCGCCATGCTCTGCGCCGGGAGCCCGGCTCTTCTGAAGGCCACTATCTCGCAACTACTGCAAGTCAAAATACATTTTTAAAATGTTCCTTATTTTTAAAGAGAGGCCGAGAGAGAAACATCAATGTCAAAGAGAAACACGGGTGGATTGCCTCCATAAGCACCGATGGGTCCGGACCCTCAGTGTGGGCACGTGCCCTGGCTGGGAACTGAGCGCAGCCCTTCAGTGGTCCATGCTCAACCCACTGAGCCACACAGCCAGGGAGAAGTGCTTTTCCTAATGCTCAGGTTTGTTCTGAGTTTTCCTTTGGCTTGTCTCCTCCTTCATTAACGCATCAAAGAACTGGAAGCTGGAAACAGAGGCCGCACTGAGCTAGGCTTTCTGCAGACTCCAGCCGGCTCCCTGGGGCTGGCCTGCGCCCATCCCGGTGATTTAGGCTCCACAAAGACCTACCACCCCTCGCCGAACCTCATCAGCTTTCCCACGTCACTCCCACGCTCGCTGACTACGGGGGCGCCTGGCATTGCTGGTGTTTCTTTAACTGCTCCGACTGGTCTTTCCGAAACAGCTCCTTTAAACAAGGCAGGCAGGCCTGGGCCTCTCGGCCTCCTCAGGCCGCAACATCCAAGAGCACTGCTTTGTTTTCAATCTATTTATTTCTACAATTACTTTCTAAGTAACACTGGCTTTCCATTTAGGATGATTTTCAAAGGAGGTTGTTTTAAAAAATATGCATTTTAACTATATTTGCACGATGTGTGTTGTGCTTACGCCTGGGAGGGCACACAAAACGGACCGGAGTGCCCGGAAAGGGGGCGTGGCGGACTCGGCGGGAACCAGGGCAGTTTCATTAGCTCTCCTCGGTCACTCCTGGAGTTAGCATTAGGAGACCGTCGTTTCTATTCTAAGGTATATACACCGAAGGAAATGACCCCGTTCTTTATGGGAAGATTACAATTTTGAAAGTGTTAACTCACCCAGTGGTAAGAGAATAACCACAGAGGACGTGCCAGGTGGGCAGGGATCAGGAAGGCAGCACCAGGGCATCTGAAGCGTCAGGGGCGGGGAGCCTGCCCGCCCAGAGCCCAGAGCGCCTTTCCCGGGCAGAACAGCTCTTTCGCCTGCAGCCGGCGGCGGAGCCCCTGTGCGTGCCTCTGGCTGCAGCTGGAGGAGAAACTGAGGGAGACAGCAGGAACCACCGCCCTGCCCTGGCCCTGGAAGAGCATGGCAGCACCCCACTGCCGGGTGTGGGCGTGACGGGCAGCAATTCCCTCTGAATGCTGCCATTTCCCCTCTGGCTTTCCACCTCGTCAAGCTGCCCATCACTGCCATCGCCCGCTGAGAGAACAGTGGCAGAGCCGGCCTGGCGCTGAGCCTGCCATGGTGGGTGTTTGACAGCTCAATGGAGGACCCGCCCAGGTGGGCCTGGAGGACCGCGAATCCCAGTGGTAGGCTGGCCGGGCGACCTTTCAGACCCTCCAGCCCCACTCAGCCCACGCTTACCCCCCTGTCCCTCAGGCCTCCGTCCAGAGGCCCCTCGGGACCCCCAACTTTCGGCCACTTTTCCTGCTTTCAGCCACCTGGGAAGGGGCGATTCTGCCCCCCATGCCTGTGCGGGAGCACCAGCAAGCACAGGGCCCACTCCCTGGGCGGCCGGGGGCCTGCAGCAGCTGGCAGCCAGCCGCCGTGAAGAGCAGGCCGCACGGGTCCCACCCGCTGGTGGGCGTCAGCCCCCGCGCTCCCCTCATTTCAGGACAGGCGCCTTCAGGGAGAGGGCAGCGTGACCATCAGCACCCAAACGGCCAGCTCCCTGGCCAGAGAGGCCTGCTGGTTGCAGAGACCCCAAGCGCAGGGCCGCCCAGCAGGTGTTGTCAGCAGTCTCAGGGCAGACGGCCTCTGGGAGCTGTCTCCCCTCCTTCCCCCCGAAAGCTGGTACCTCAGGAGGCTGAGACCCCACCATCGTCAGGTAGACCCTAATGTCGGATGCTAAATGTGAGGGGTATGCTTTTTAGAACCCAGGGTCGGTGATATTTTCGCATTTTAACCTAACAGCCTTAACCGAGGCGTTGGGGAAAGCTGTGCTTTTTAAATTATTTCATTGCAACCTCTTCCACTGACCCTCTGAGCTCCGGGGAGCAAAGCTGTCTTTGCTCAAAAAGACAGTCCTGCTCGCCCACTCTGCACGCCCGCCCTCCAGGCCGGGCCAGAGCTGGGCGCGTGGAGGGACGTTGTGTCGCCAGCGTGCTCCCGAGAAGGGGCTGCCAGGCGAGCGGGGATTTATGAGCGGTTCCATTTAATCAGTGTGTGCGACACCCTCCTGGACCGAGGCTGCGACACGCCTTACGGGGGTGAGTGCAGGGACAGGCAATGGTGTGTGCGGGGTGCCCGCCCAGGCATCTGTGCCCTCAACAGCGCGGATAAGTGTGTGTCTTAATCATTTTGTTAAAGATGCTTTAAGCCTTCTGTGTCTTAACTATTTCCCTGGCCTCTGCCTTCGGTTTTATTCCTTCCTAAAGTTTGTCCTCAAAGATTAATTCTTGACTGCAGTGAGCTGGATAAAGCAATACACCTTATTCTGTGTTTTTATTCTCTTTCTTATGTGAACGTTGCCCATGGGGCAAATTCTGTGTCTTCCTGTCTCACCCGGTCCCAGAACACTGTCCACAATGAACAAATACACACACGGCGACGGGAGCCTAACGTTTCCAGAACGGCTCTCTGTCCCAATGCAGCCCCCGAGCAGTCAGGCACACACGCTGCCCTGCTCTTGCCGGCATTTCAGTGTTAGAGATGCTCGCCTCCTCTTCCAATGCCCCCCACCCATCGCCGAAAATGCAAACTCAGCCTTCCCAAGACGCCAAAAACCACTGACCAGGCACAGCTCGTACCTCTTTATAAAAGATGAAGCCCTGGCCTGGCTGGTGTGGCTCAGTGGTTGAGCATCAACTCATGAACCAGAAGGTCATGGTTCGATTCCTGGTCATGGCTCAATCCCCAGCAGGGGGCGTGCAGGAGGCAGCCAATCAATGATTCTCTCTCAGCATGGATGTTTCTGTCTCTCTCCCCCTCTCTCTTCCTCTCTCTGAAATAAATTAAAAAATAAAAAGATGAGGGGCCTGACGATTCAGCTCTTGGTGATGGCAGGCAGCTAAGCGTAACCTTAGATCCGGGAAGATCGTCACCTGGCCGACTTACTGATTCCCGCAGACTGCGAAGCAGGTCAGGCAGCATTTCCACTTTAAAGACGAGCAAACTGACAACGAGAAACGTGAAGTGACTTTTTATCGAAGGGAGGGAGCAGAAATGAAAATAAAATCGAAGCAGAACTGAAAGGAGATTTAAGGCCAGGACCCTTGCTTGTCTCATGGACTGAGTTTCCCAGCAATTAGTTACCTCCTCGCCCATCTGGTGAGAGCAGCCGGCAGAAATCATTCTCTGATACTAATAGTGCGAGGTGGTCGCAGGAGTGTACGGAGGGAAGGGTAGGTGACAGTCGCTGCAGCGGCAACATTCTGCCCTATCTCCGTGGACCACAGAGTTCCAGGCACTCCCACACCGTGTTTCATTCACTCTTCAACGTCCCCCTCCCCCATGAGTTAGGCAGGCGCCCCCCACGCCCAGCACCCGGGGATTCAGAAAGAGCACTCTGCCTCCCATCATAGCACCCAGGTGACCACCCAGCTCTGGCAGGTGCTGCCCGGTCCCTCCTCAGCGTGGTTTCACTTTGCTCACCAGGCGGGCAGCCAGCCAGCCGACCGCACCTGCAGGCCCAGCTGCCCCTGTGGGAAGGAAATTGAAAGAAGGGAACCAGGCAAGAAGGGCAGGTGAGGGAGAGCTTCTGGGAGGGGGTCTCAGGAAATCCCTGAAGGAGGTACCACTGCAGGGGGCGGGGCTGACCTGGGCTGTTCCCGAGAGGGTGGGCTCCAGCTGGGAGCAAGGAAGGTGAACATTCTGCCTCCTGGTCTCTGCCGAGGGTGTCCCTCTAGCTGTGGCACCGGCCTTCAGGCACTGCTTGTCACTTCCTGGCTTATCCGGCTGCCCACAGCAAAAAGTCTCTCCTTTGGGTTGAGGGTGAAGCTTTTGGTTTTCTCACTGTCCATCCAATCTGCGCCTCGGCCCCAGGAACTTATCCCCAGGGAACTTATCCCCAGGGAACTTATCCCCAAGTCATGTGAGATCCACTGCCAGGCACTCTGCAACTCCACTTTTGGAAACCAGTCCATCACCAAGGTGCCAGTGGCCCCTGGCGTCCTGGTGGGGAGCTGTGGGGAGCCGTGGTTAGAGCACCTGCTGGAATGCACACGTGCTGGCACACACGTGCCAGGGAAGTCTGTGGTCCACAGATGCTTTTTCCTCAGTTTGCCTGTAAGCCTGTTCCACAAGTTCTTTGGGTTCCCCTTCTCCCAGCTGTGACACAGCGGGGGCAGCAGCATCACGCCCCCTGCCGTTCAGCTTGTGGAATTCAGGAATCAAGTGGGACCGTGCCTTTAAAGGACCTCAGAAACCCCCTTCATTTCTGCAATGAACGCTTCCTATTTGAGTGGTGATGAAGGGCAAAGCACACACGTAGAAATGGTCTGGAAATTATGGAAACAGCATCCAAATGGCATTACCTTAGCATCGATGGCAATTCACAAGCAGACCCCCAGGCTAATTGTTCTTTAAGAAACATGAAGGGAGAAGGGAGGGAAAGTCAGACCCTGAGACGTGGAGCTGTCAGCCTGCTTGATGTTAAATAAAACCTACCCAGACTCAGCTGAGAATTTTAGCAGAATCCAAACGTGCTAAAAAAAAAAAAAAAAAAAAAAAAAAAAAAAAAAAAAAAAAAAAAAAAAAGGCACAGCTCCATCTCGAAGGTTCGCAGCTAAGCTGGCTTCGAATCACACATGCCAAGGTTAAAAATAAAAAGCAGCCATCCCTGAATGACACGGCGCTGGTGACACGGGAAGAGGGCACAGCGCCTGTGCAGGCCGGGGGTTGGAGGGCGCACTATGTAACGGCCAGGTGCCGGCATTCTGTGACTTTTGCACATAGAAAGCACTTCACATTGGCAACGGGCTTCCCAATGACCTCCAGCCTTTCCCCCAGGGACTCCTGCTGTGACCACACAGGGCTCTGCGGGCATGCACTGGCGTCCCTGCCTGGGGCCAAGCTCCGGCTCTGCCCTTGCTCACCTCCGATGCCCAGAGGGTACCGGTGGGACACAGCTTGGAAAGCACCAGACCCGCCTTTCTGGGCCACCCCATTCCACTGAGCCATCGTAATGGCCTGGGCCACCCCGGCCCCCTATCCCAGCGGGGCTCTCCCGGAGACAGACAGACTGCAGGCCTGCCTGTCTCCCGAGGGTGGCAAATGTGCCACCTTGCTCCCACAACCATGCCCACTGAAGGCTAACCGGCAAAGAGGGGAGTCAGCCCGTTGCCCCCCTTCTTGCAAACCCAGGGCCCCCTATTATGAGCTCCGTGGGGTCCTTCTGGGGTCCTTCTAATAAAGTTGTCCTTTGCCCAATATACTTAGGACTTTCTACTTCCTAATGGGTTTACTTTTATACACATTTTAAAAATTAGCCTCAGCTACTGTGCAGGTACCATGTTACCCTCCCCAGTTCCAATCCTAGGCAGACCTTTCTAGAAAGTCTTTACAGGGTCAGGGGGGTGTCTAGAAGTCTATGAGCCATGTGTTACGGGGAACCTGTACATTATAGCATCCCCAGGACTCCCCGCTAGCCAACACATGGGCCAGGCCCGCCCCTCAGCACCAAATAGGGCTTGGGAGGTAAATGGACATTGAACAGCGGCAGCTGCCACCTTCCAGAAGCTTCAGGCTACCCACCAACCTGGGTGACTCTCACCCTCAGCAGAGCACGGAGGAGTGGACTGGCTGCCCCTACGACCCGATGTCTTCATCTGAGAGCTCAGCAGCATCCCGAACGCCCACCTTGGCGGCAGCAGAAGCGTCACCCAGGGTGGCACTACACGGCAGGAGAAAGGCCTGGAGCCAGAGGGCACACACTGCTTCTGCGCCCCGTGTGACGCTGGAGACCCCTGAGGCTCAAAGTGTCTTAGGAATTTGCCAAGCCTCACATCCAGGCATCCTCTCCCTGTGGGAGACCAGGAACCCGGGCAGTGAGCCCAGCCAAAGCAGCGAGCCTGGGGCTGGAAGCGAGCCTGCAGAAGGAACGTCCTCATCCAGCACCTCCGCGATGCCCTCGCTCATCCATCTGCAACTGAGGGGGCCCCTCAACCCCCCAGCACAGAGCCCTGTCGCAAAAGTCCTCCTATTCTACTTTCCGTCCTTCTCAGGGCCCTCCAGAGGCCAGGAAGGCCCGCGGAGGCCGGGAGGCTGTGAGAAGCGTCCTCCCTGCCCGCTTCTGCGCACCGCGCTCCGTCCCAAAGGCTGGACCCATCAGCCCGCTGCCCGCCGCCGCCCTGAGGTTGGCGAGAGCCGTTCCTTCCCTCCAGGGACAGGGGCCCTTTGCCACCCCACAAACCGCGTGTCCAGAGAAGAGACGGAACTTCTGGATACCCCCCGCCCCCCCACCCCCACCCCCACACACACACACAGCGGGGTGGAGGGAAGAGAAAAGGCGGGCGGCTCTGAGCACCGGCGGGGGAGGAAGGGAAGCAGGCGCGGGGCGGGGCTCCCCTTACCTGTACCAGTCCAGCCCGCGCCCGTAGTTCCTGTCGAAGAAGTGGGGCTCGGTGCCCAGGGCCCGCACGTCCGGGTGCACGCGGATAAACTCCAGCACGGCGCGCGTGCCCCCCTTCTTCACGCCCACGATCAGGGCCTGGGGCAGCCGCTTGGTGCCCGGCTTCAGGGGGCCCGACAGGCTGGAAGCCGCGGGGCGCGGCGCGGGCGCGTGGGGCGGCGGCCCCGGCGGGGCGCAGGGCCGGGGCTCCGGGGGCGCGGGCGGGACGGCCGCGCGGGGGCCGCGGGGCGCGCGGAGGAGGCGGCCGCGGCCGTCGCAGCAGCGCAGGAGGCTGTAGCACAGGTACGTGCAGGACAGCGAGAGCGTGAAGGCGAAGAGCAGCCTGCGCGCCCTGCGCGCCTGGGGCGGCCCCGCGCGGCCCGGGACCCTAACGGCCATGGCCCGCGCCGGGGGGCATGGTCTCCGAGGGCGCTGCGGCGAGCTCCGGCCCTGCGGCCGCCTAGAGGGCTCGGGCGGCGCCGCCCGGGCCACGCGGGTCAGCCGCGGGGCGGCCGTCTCTGCCCGGCGCCGCCGGCGGGGCGCGCACCGTGCCCGGGGGGCGGGCGGCGGGCGATGCTCGGGGCTCCGGCCGCAGCGCCTCCCACATCGCGCCGTCCTAGGCGGCGGGGCTCCCGGCGCCTCCCGGCCCTTCGACGCGCAGCGCTGGGAGCGCGCCCGGCGCCCGCAGCCCCAGGCCCGCCGGGGTGGCGGCGGCCGCTCGGTGGCGCTGGCGCGGCCGCTCCGGAGGCTCCGCTCCTCGGAAGGCGGCGGCGCCGCCGCTATTTAAGGAGCCGCCTGACGTCAGCCGCCGGCCCCGAGCCCGCGCCGCCGGGACCTGGCCCGCCCCTCTGTCCGCCGGGCACACCGCCTGCCCCGCCGCGCCCCGGGCGCCCTGCCAGCGGGTGCGGGGAGGGTGGGCATCTGCTTCCCAGGGGCCCGCACCCCACGCGCTGCCTCCGGACGCCGGGGGCGGGGTGGGGGCGCGGGGTGGAGATGGCGCCGCATCCGGACCCAGACGCGGCCGCGGACCGAGCCTCTGCCCTGTGAGCGGAGCCGCCGCGGGGACACGCGCACAGGCAGGGACACCAGGACACACCCGCACCCACGTGGAGTGGAGGAAGAAAGCCCCTAACCTGCACAGACAACCACAGGACACTGCCCCCTCCCCCTCCCCGGACAGACTCAGCGCGGGGCCCGGGCACCGTGCGTCCGCGGGGACACACGCAGGAGGGGACACGCGAGACGGGGACACAGGCTCCAGACGGGACGCGTGAGGAGCGGAGGGGAGTGTGAATCCGTGGCTATTCAGGGAGCTCCTTAGTCCTCCCCCACGCGCTGACTCACACCCGCGGCTGGCTGTCTCACACCATGGAGCGTGCGCCCCACCCAGTCACTCCACCTCTCGCTGGGCGTGGGGGTGCGCGGACCCCAAAGGAGCGGACTCCGCGCGGGCGGGCGGGCTCCTCTCAGCGGCCGCCCCCTAGCGGCGGACAGCTGTAGCTGTCCTGGCTCCCATGGGGTCTCAGGTCCAGGGCATTAGGGATTGCTCCTGCCTTGGCCCAGGGAGAAGGGAAGAGAGGGGATGACTTAGGAGCTCCCCACTTGGAATGATTTCTCTGTCTGCCCCCAGGCAAGCCTCAGTGGCCATGACCAGAGCAAGCTTGAGTGACCACCCTACTCAGAGGACCATGGCCCAGAAAGCAGCTGTCAGTCCATAACAATGCCAAGCCACCCTTCCCAGGTGGTTAAGTGAGTACCCCCATAGAATGTCTGAGTGACCACCCTCACTCCCTCCCTTCCCCTCTCCTACACACACACACACACACACACACACACACACACTTCTGAGCATCCTTCTGATCAGGCTCTGTGGACCACAGCCTGTCAGGGTATATTTTGCCCCTAAACCAGGCCCATCCATGGAAACCTTAGGTCAGTCCTTCTATTGCAGATAATAATTGCTACCAAGTTTCTTTCAAGCACTCGGCAAGTGTTAACTCTAATATTCATCACAGTCTATTAGGTTATTACCATTTTCCTACATCACTCTGCTTCCTTAATCCCGATAGTAGCTAACATTTATGGGGTGCTTGTTTTGTGCCAGTAATGTGCAAATCACATGACATGCATTACCTCCGTTACCTCCAAAGGGACAGGGTTATCCATTCTCATTCACGGACAGTGAGATCCAAGCTTAATGGACACATCCTCAGTCGTTGACAGCTGGGGCGGAGGCCAGGCAGTGTGACTCTGTTACAGTGCTTTGCAGTTCCCTCGCTTCCTTTGACCACTCCCCTGTAATGCCACCCTAGAGCCCAACTAATTTGTCTAGATCATTTCTAAACTCTTGACACCTGGGACTGAGGGAGGAATCACGGGTATAGATCAAAAGGTTCACAGGACTCAGACCTGTCTTCTGCAAACTGTTTCTGTGGCTGCTTTATCTCTTTCTTGCCCCATCACACTGCTGGCACCTCAAGCCTGCAGCTAACTCACATCTTTAATGTTTCTTACAAGTGCTGCTGATTAAGGCACATCAGCTCACACTGTGCTTGGACAGTGGGCTTTTCTGGACCGAGCATGTAGGTCCTTACACATTTGACCTGATTGCATTGTAGCTGGTCTCATCAGCTCACTGCTTCCAGTTTTTTTTTTTTTTTTAAGTCTACTTGAATCTTGAATCATGATATAGCTTTCATTTATTCAAAAAGAGAAAGTAGGAATATTGAATCCAGACAGCTTCACCCTTGATTCCAGGTGTACCTGGAGCAAGTTGGTTGACCTCTCCGAGCCTCAGTTTTCTCACTTGTAAAATGGGGAGTCAAGATTAACTTCAAAAACCTCTTTGGGTTCTGATGTGTAGTTCTATGGTTCTGTTATTCAAGACAACCCTTCTATTGGCATCATGTCATATCTGTGTTTGATTACAATTTAATTCCTCACTAAAGTTGTTAATAAAAATGTCAACACAGATATGTTGAAAAGAGTTCTAATAGGCACTTTCACAAGTAAACATGCTATTTCTGCCCTCCTTTCTTAAAGTTACAAGGTTAAATGAGATTAACTCATTCTGACCAGCATTTTGATCTTTGATCCTTCTCTTAACTCTGTGCTTGGCTTCGTTTTAAACTTAGTTTTCCTTTGAATGTGTATACTCTGAAGTTCTCGGTATTCTAATACACCAGAGCCAGCATCTTTGTGTCTTCAAAGTTCCACCCAAAGTAACGACCATGGGATAGGCATGGGATAGTGTCTCAGGAGTCAGATAGGGGACAGGCCTGCCTAGTACTTCCCACCCCTTTTCATAGCAGCACCATGAGTTTCCTTTGGAAGGATTGAGGAGGATTATGTTGGGTTATGGTTTGTCAAAGGCACTCCTGTTCCCTTTTCTACCACCTGGGAGAAGGTGAAGGTGAGTCAGGGCTGGTGGCTCCAGTGTTAGGGACCCAAGCTCCAACATGTGTCTCCTCCATTCCGACACAGCCGGTGGCCCAGGCGCCTTATTCGCCTCCAGCCATCATGACCGCATTCCAGACAAAGGCAAGGAAGCAAGGACAGAGAAGGACCTGGCACATCCCTCTGAGGACATTTCCTGGATGCTGCATCCATTGCTGCCACTTATATTCGGTTGGTGAGAACAAAGCCTCTGGAGATCTTTCGGACTGTAGTCTTCACTCTGCGTGGCTCGCTGCCTGGCTAACGTGGGCGTTGGGTCATCCAGAAAGAACCAAGAAAAGTGATGGAGAGCAACTAGTAACCCCAATGTCTTGGAGAAAAGCTTCGCTCTCATTCTTCTCCTGTGTGGTTTGTGTGGGTTGATCCTAGTTCAAGGGCAGGCATATGACCAAGCCCGAACAACTATAATTTTCTAATCGTACTTTATTGAAAGCAACTCAGGCCTCCAGTGAGCATCAGCCACAGGACTTTTGTTGGAAAAGAGAGACGCTTGTTGGTCTGAGGTGATGAGCTAGTGCAAAGTGAGCCTGGAGCTTCCAGTGGCCACCTCGCCAGCAGGAGGGGGAACGGGACTGGAACAAACACAGAGGAGAGCGGACTGCAAGGTGGGGCTCAGACAGCACCCTGTCAGCGCCACACCCAGCTGCGCCAGAAGCATGGTCCCTGCGCTTTTTTGCTTCAACTGATTAGTTATCTTTCTGTTACTTGCAATGAACGAGTCCTGACCAATGCCAAAGAAGTAGCCACATCAGTAACAAGGAGCAGGGACCATTTTCATGGGAGACGGTGGAGGTGGGGTGGAGACTTGCTTTAAAGGATACGTTTGGACAGGACTGGAACCCTTCAAAAAGCAGTCATAGGATCTAGCTGCTTTCTCCATTTTCTCTGCTGCTCTTTGTTCCTTATTCATTTCCTTCTCACTCATACCTGCCCCGCCTCCTGCCCCTCCCATTTATTTAGGAATCAGTAAGGGTTACTGAGTTGCAAGCAGCAGAAACGGAACCTGGCTAATGTAAGCAAAAAGAAGAATTCAGAATAGCTCATACCGAAAAGAATGTTGGGAGAGCTGGCAGGGCTGAGAGCTGGAGTGTCAGAACGACATCACAGAAGGCACTGCTCCTCCCTCGCCGAGGCGCCTGTCTCTGGTGCATCAGCATTACCACGGATCCCCTTCTCACTCTGACACCCTGCATTCCAGACCTTGAATTTGAAAATTATAAAACAAGGACATTTTCTTTTCCTGAAGTCGTTGGACCAATCAAGCCTTATTATTCAGTTTTAGTTCAATGTAAGTTTCACATCTTCCTCTCTCGAGCTGAGTTCTGTGAAATGTGAGAAAATGTTCCAAAGAGGATAGTTCTGATGAAGCGAAGGACTGTGAGTTGGAGTCATGTGGTCTGCAGGTTGTGTGAAGTGCCAAGTTCCCATCCGAGCCAGGAGGATGCGACAGCCAATTCCACATTTGGGGGGAAGCTGGGAGAAGGGTGAGATGATTTTACATGCTAGTACACTCTGTACCCTGGACAAAATCACAGGTACATGCTAGTACACTCTGTACCCTGGACAAAATCACATGTACATGCTAGTACACTCTACCCTGGACAAAATCACAGGGCAAAGGTTCAAGAAGCCAGATACTGCCTGCAGAAGGAACCAGATCTCCCATTTGAAGCCCTTTGTAAGATTCCAAATGTTTTGTCATCTCCATGTTGGCTTGCTTCTGCTATTCACGAACGTACTTCTAATAATGGGAGGTGCCATTTACTGCGCATTTTCTCAGCTGCAGGTACTAGGCTAAGCATTTAGATACATTACCCAGTTTAATCCTCTCCCCATGCCGGGAGGACGGGGATTACTCCGATCTGTACTTGGGGAATTAGGAAGCGGTCTGAAGCAGGGTGGATTTGCCATGTTCTCGTATGCGCCACAGGCTGGAGAATGGGGCTTCCGTGCTGGAGCAGGAACGCGGAGGCTGGTGACCAGCTCTCGCCACGTCTCCCCTGGGGTCAGCACCGTGGAGCCCACCTTGCTCGGCATCATTTAGTCCACGCTATCTGACTGCCCTGCTTTCCTAATGTGACGGAAACTCCTTAGGGCAGGGACTGCACAGCCACTTCCGAATCAGCTGGGTACTGGAGTTCGGCTGCATGTTCAGTGGGGACCCCTTGGTTTACGTGTCTTCTTTCCTTCGTGATGCACCCCTAAATGCTACCTCCTAAGTGCTTGCCAGGAAGAACTAACATTCCATTTCAAAATGGACCAACGTGCTCACAGTGTCAGGAAAGATACTGAGCCTGTTCCCATGTTCAATAATATGGCAGAGCCCTAGCCAGTTTGGCTCAGTGAATAGAGCGTCAGTTTACAAACTCAATTCTGGCCAAGGGCATGTACCCCGGATGCAGGCTCCCAGCCCTGGTCCAGGGCATGCAGGAGGCAACTAACTGAGGTGTCTCTTCTCACATTCGTGTTTCTCTCTCTGTCTCTCTCCTATCCACTCTCTTAAAATCAATGGGAAAATATCATCTGGTGAGGATTAATAAATAAATAAGTACTAATGCTGCAGAGCTGGCCTGGGGTACTCCTCCTCCTCTTCCCATCTTTAACCAAACGGAAGCAGGTAAGACTGTCACTTGGGTGCTGCCACCCCCGATTTATCCATTTCCTGAGACACAGAACCTAGCGGCACTGGATGGGATGAGAGGGAAAGGACCTAGCTTCAGAGAACAGTATGGAGAGATACTTTTGTTTGCTGTTATTGAGTTTTTGTTTACCTTCAATAGTTTTATCATACAGATAATATATTCTTAATGTAGGAACAAATGAAAATACTGAGAAGCAAAAATAAAATATAGTCCCCCAAATCATAACACTCAGAAATAACGATCGTTAGTGTTTTATTTATATCTTTCCAATTGTAAATGAATTTATCTGTGGGTCAGCCCATACTTACCGTTTTGTAAAGCGTGAGGGTTTTTTACTTAACAATTTTGTGAATCTATTTTCTAACATTATAAACAGACTGATGTAGATCTAGTACCTTCTTAAGAGGAAAATGACTTTCTCTGGAAATGCTAAATATAAGGATCGTTTAAGCCTGAGCTGTCATGAATGGTGGGGGCCTGACATGCATGGGAATTCATTCAACACAGAGTAAGCAGAGTGAGAATGAAAGACTGAGTCCTGGGAATAATGTCCAAATCCCTGGATTCAGCTTTGCCTGAAGATCTCCTCAAGAGTGCAGTGGTTAGAAGTGCATTTTCTGGAAGCAGATGCCTCCGATCCTGGCTCTGCTGCTGGGATCACACAAGATAACAGATGCAATGCGCTTCATCAGAGTCTGGCTAGCAATTCGCCCTCAATAAACATTAGTCATTGTTAGGCTGCAAACTTTTAAATGATACCCATCGATAAATTATCATCTGGATTTAAGCCATTTTGATTTGTACACATATGTACTTTTCCACTAGATATGCATCTTTCAACCTACTTGAAAATTTTATTGGCAATAGAATAAAATCAATCTCTGTTCTCCATAATCACTTAAGACCGCCCTGGCTTTGTTTCCAGCTTATCTCCCCGATATTTTAAATGGTTCTAGGGAAGTAAGAGAGCTCATGACAAGTGTCCAACATTGCTTGTTGGTTAAATATATAGGGAAGACCCTCAAATACCCCATTTACCTGGAGGACAACAATTGTAGTCGTAAGGATCTAGTGCAACTTGCCTGAAAGGGGTGAATCTGTTTATTGAGCACTGCCTTGCTGAACTCTCTTCCCTCTTTACTCAGTCTAAACTCCATGGAGAAACAAGATATTCATTTTGTTTGTTGTTGTTTATATCATCAACTCCCTTAGCACTCTCTCACTGTGCTGTATTTCTTGCTTAAAATCAATTTTCTGCCCATCCAGTGCCCAGTGCCTACACCCACGCTGCTGAACACAGCAAATGCACAGGCATGATGACCAGAATCACTCAAAACTCATCATTTCTAATCTCAAGTGGACCCTTAACACTTCCTTGCAATCATCCTACAGTTAGTTCCCTGGCCGCTTCGAGGTCCCATTTTGGAAGTAGTTCCTTCCCTCCTCTTCTCACACCTCTAATATCTCTCCTGTTCTCATCAGCTTCCTACTTCTCTGGGAAACAGAAGCAACTGGGAGAGAACTTTTACCACCACCTCCCCCACCTGCCTGGAGCTACGTTCACATGCTTGATTTTCTCTTCTGGTAATGACTTGACTTAAATAAAGCCAACCCCTCCACTTGTGCACTAGGTCCAGTCCATTCTTGTCTCCTTAAGGATGCGACTCCAGCAATCCTTCCCTTTTCCTCCTGAATCCAGCTTTAAACCTCTCCACCGGGCCCTTCCCATCAACACACAAAGCTCAACTCCTCAAAAGCGTGGCTGTCCAGCATTTGCTTACTGGATAGATACATAGGGATAAACATACAGTTCAGCAGCATGGGGGGAGGCATTGGATCTCTACTCACCAGGGCCTCGAAATTCTCTCCACTCGTCTTGGAGCCCATTCCAATCACACTTATGCTCCTACCTCTCCTCTAAAACCGTTCCTCTCAAGGTCACCGATAATGTCCACAGTGCTAATCTCAAGTCAATTCATAGTCCTCGCTGAACTTGACCTATAAGCAGCATTTGACACAACTGACACTCTTCTTAAAAGGTTTTGTTTACTGGGGTTTCAAGATGCCATGTTCTTCTGGTGTTCTCACCCCCCTGCTTCTTTTCAACCTTCTTCCATGGCTTCTGTTTGCCTCCATGACCTTTATCTTGGAGAATCATGGGAATTAGTCCCTGGGCATCATCACTTATTTATCAACCATAGTGACATCATAAGTCCCATGGCTTTATATACCACTTATATACGACTACATCTCAAATTTGTATCTCTGTTTCCCTGAACTGTCTACTCAGCATCTCCACCTGATGTCTCATGGGTGGGCATCTCAAACTAAACATGTCCACAACTGAACTTCCTACTTCCTAAGACCTGCTTTTATCATGCTCTTTCATCCAAATACATAGGAATTTAATCTTTCATTAAGACCAAGAACAATCCAAGAACAATCCAGAGTTAGCCTCTCTCCCTCCCTCCCTCTCTCTCTCTCTCTCTCTCTTTTTCTCTCTCTCTCTCTTTCTCTCTCTCTTTCATACTCCATGTTTGATCTGTGAGCAAATCCTATTGATTCTTACCTCAAAAATATACAGAATTGACTGCCTCTCACCACCTCCATTGCTTTCATCATAGTCCAAGCCACCGTCTTTCTCACCTAATTCCTCCAAAAGCCACTCCCAGTCTTTCCCCCTGTCATTTCTCTTCCCTCTCTTCCATGCTCCCCTTTGGATTGCAAGATGCAGGGAACCTGAAAATGACATTCCCCAGTATCCCTGGCTAGCTATTTTGGTTTTGCCAGCTGCTTTTCAATTAGGTTTGCCCAATGGGAGGCGCTGGCAGAACACTGACAACCAATGGAGGGGAGAGACCATGTTCTCCTAGAATTAGCTCACATGACATTAGCAGCAGCTGCAGTGTTGGATAAGTGTAGGTTTCAAATTACTTGTTCATGTAGCATGGAGGTTGAAGTGGGCATTTCTGTAGCCTCAGTAGCACAAAACACACAGGAGTAACAGAACCTGCACCTCTCAGACAGGATCCTGCAGTGTTAGTGGGAATGTGACCTTGAGCTTCCTGCAAAGTGGATGTGGCTGTGGTTCCTGAGGCAGCAGTAACAGTAACAGATGCTCCAGCAGTCAGTGATGTAACAGTCATGGGCTCTGGTATCATCACCCCCCCTTTGGTGTCTGCAGCCTGAGTGCTACTTGCTAAGCAACTGCATCCTTCCCTTTTGGCTCCTCCCTCCCTCCATCACTATTGGAACCAATCTCCTGTTTTAAATTACTTGTGTTTGAAATACCTAGAGTGGTTCTGTTTTCCTGAGTAGACACTGATACAGTCCCAACGAGTCTTCCTAAAGTCGACCCAACCCTTAAAGGGGTTCTTCTGTTTCTCTGTGGCTTCTCATCTCACTTAGAGAGATGATCCACCCCTGGGGCTAAAGACTTGTCAACCTCATAAAAATTATTTTGAGACAACCCCCCCCCCAAAAAAAAAAAACCCTGCCAACTGCCCAAATCTTCGCCTTCCACCCTGTCCCCAAACTGTTCTAAGCAGCTAGCAGTCTTGGAACTGGCCTCATTCAAACATGAAGAATGAGAAGAGGCTGGAATGGGACCCATGGGTACATCCTTATTATACAGGGGTAGGCAAAAGTTGGTTTACAGTTGCTCATGTGGAAAATAATGTAATAATTAGTAAAAAAGAATACAAGAATTAACTGGTTTTGTGTACTCACACTTGTAAGCTAACTTTTGCCCCACGCTTTATAAGATGGTGATTTTAACCTTCTTCCCCTTGGTTCACACCAATACACATTTCCTTCCCACGGCTCTGTGCGGGGCCTCCTGTCAGGAGCATATGTTAGTCCGTTGGTCTAAAGCAGTGTTTCCCAAACTTTCGACATATGTGTATCCCTTCTATAATTTTTGTGACGCTGAGTACCCCTCGAACGTAGAATTAGGCGCAGCTAAGCACAGTGCAGTGCATATCCCCACCAAACTCCTGTGCAACGAGTACCCCCACCAAACTCTTCCCATATCCCTGGGGGTACACGTACCACACTTTGGGAAACACTGGTTTATAGAATCAGTGTCCAGAATGAAGCACAACTTCCTTGCTGTGTGCATGGCAAGGAATGCCTAGGAGTCCGGCTGCTCAGCCTTGTGCGTCTTTTCTCCTTGAACCTCATCCCAGCACCTGACACTCCAAGTACTGAGCCATTTCAATATTCTTGGGAGGCAGGTGGCATTTCCTGCTTCAGGCATTCAGCCACTGCTGGGCCACATCCTGCTTCCAGTTCTTATTGCAATCTCTCATTTGCTGCTGTGTCCTCTCACTTGATTTGTCCTTATAGATTGATATCATGGCTCCTTCCTTCAGACACGGGTGTCACAGAAAGCACAGTCTTGACAGAGGGGCTCTGAAAGAACCTCAAACTTTTCTCACAAAGTGCTTGGTGGCTGCCCTCCAGGTCCACATCTTCAGCCCTGACTGCTCTCCCAGGCAGACCCTGTGGGCCACAGCCGTGGGCAGGTACACAGTTCAAGAAGGTCAGCTGGGCCCTTGCTGGTTTGGCTCAGTTGATAGAGCATCAGCCCAAGGACTGAAGGGTCCTGGTTTCGATTCCGGTCAAAGGCAACCAATCAATATGTCTCTCTCACATTGATGTTTCTCTCTGTGGGTCTCCCCTCCTCTCTTCCACTCTCTCTAAAAACCAATAGAAAAATATTCTCAGGTGAGGGTTAACAACAACAAAAGAAAGGTCAGCTGGTGAGTAGGTGGGGATTTGTACCATCCAAGTCGTCATGAATCATTCCTTTTATAAAAGTGTGGCACAGCCGAAACCGGTTTGGCTCAGTGGATAGAGCATCGGCCTGTGGACTGAAAGGTCCTGGGTTTGATTCCAGTCAAGGGCATGTACCTTGGTTGCGGGCACATCTCATAGGGGATGTGCAGGAGGCAGCTGATCAATGATTCTCTCATCAATCCCTCTCTCTTCCTCTCTGTAAAAAATCAATAAAAATACATTAAAAACAAAAACAAAACAAGCTGCTGTGGCCTTCTTCAGCCAGGGCTGCCTGCTGCAGGTGGTGTGGGACCTGCTCTCCTTGCCTGGAGCTGAGGGGGCGGGTGCACAGCACACGGAGCGAGGCTGGGAGTCTGGGTCATCGGCAGGATGGGTCATGTGGTGGAAGCACAGCTTCCTCTGTAGTTGGTGCTGTGACACCTGACGGGGCCTTGGTGTCTCCCTCCTAGCCCCTGCTCAGCTGACACTGCCAGCTCAGTGCTTGCTTTCAGCTCAGTGCTCCACGCCTGTCTCCTCTCCAGAGGTGAGCCCAGACATGGCTTTGGATCGTTCTCCCTTTGAGTCAGGCCAACCTTCCGCTGACCAGTAGCCCCCCTGAGAGACTGGATTCGGTAGGACTGGGTTCTGCCTCGAAAGCTGTAATTCCAAAGCATGCTCCGTGACTGCCTGCACACCGTCCGGGAGCCTTGCCCAGGAGCGCTCCCTCCCGCACCCTGAGCCCCAGATCTTACCTCTCCTCACTCAGCCCGGAACCTCATGTGTCCAATCACTGCCGCCACGCAGAGTCCTCTCTTCTCTTACAGCCACCTCAGATCTGAAAGGCCTTTTCTTCAGATGGTCCCCAAACCACGCCGCCCAGCCTTCCACCTGGCGGGGCAGAGAGAGAGAGAGAGAGAGAGAGAGAGAGAGAGAGAGAGAGAGATAAAAGCCAGCCCCCTCTTCCACCACCAGGAGGCATGCGCTCCCTCTAGTCCGCTCTCCCTTCCCAAGGGTTCCTAGTCCTGTCTCCAGAACTTGGACCACTGGGAATCCTCAGTCCTAAAGAAGATTGGCCAGAGGGAAGGGTGTCTGAACGCACTCGAGCTCAGCCTGAGAGCTGGCCCAGCGGACACTCCGTGCAGCGTACCCTTACTCAGGATCAGAGGGCGTTATTTGAGGTTTCTGTAATCAAGGCCAATATTCGCTAACACACATTTTGATTTTTAGGCTCAAAGTCACCTCTGAGGTGGACTCTCCAGAGGACATCAAGGCAGCGGGAAAGCCTGAGGGCCCTGAAGCCCCACATGCCTGAGTTCAATCCTGTCTTTCCCGCTTGCTGCCCAGTGACTGGCTGGCTATTTTAGCACTTCAGGTCTTTTCTCTGCTGGAGGGCCAGTACCAAAGGGCTACAGCCTAGAGGTGTGAGGATCCAATCACAGTTGGCACAGTGCCCAACTGAGCGAACGCTCAGCAAACACCGGCTTCCGTCGTCACCCTCCTCGGCATCGCCACCATTGGTTGCATCATCTTCTGTGCACCGCCAAGTTGGCCATGCAGAGCAGCCAGGATCTAAAGCATCCTGGTGGACCTTGTCTCTTCTCTGAGGCCAGAAGCTCTGAGCACCTTCCTGTGTTCATGCAGTGAGCTTGGTGGCAGGCAAACCTGTCCTCCACTAAGAAGCTGAAAGTGTCAGATGTCACGTTCCTGCATTCCCTTGCAGCCAGGGAGACCCAGGCTCTGGCTGTGTCCCCGCCCGTGAAGTGAGGCGGCCACAGGACCAGAGACATGTGCCTGCTTGTGAGGCCTGCATGGCATCACATTCCAGGCATCCTGGGTCTGGAAATACCTGGCCCAACAGCCTCCCCTCATTTCCAGGCCCACCTAGCTCCCCCAGGCCTGCTCTGAGAGTGAGCTGTGCCACCAGCGTGCACACCCTGAGGCCAAAAGGGGGGCCAGAAGTGGAGCTTTCTGGTAGGGGCTGGGGCTTGGATGTTTCTATGCTTGTGTGTGAGGCAGCTGGAAGTGCAGGTGAGTCAGGGGTGGAAAGAGAAGGGGGGGAGCTATAGACCAGGGCTGGCTGCCCCATAATGACACCATTGTGATTCACTTAGTCACTAATACCAGGCCAGGAGCAAAGGGAAGATAGGTGCATGCCCAGTAAAGTTAGGGGGAGTAGCGAAGGTGCTTGCTGTCAATCACCCCTCGGAGCAAATAATTGGCTAGAATGGGTGTGGCCACTGCAAGGATGTGACATTTGGAATTCTTAATCCCCTAAACAAAGGAGTTTACCCTCTTGATTTCTCTGATGTTCTTGGGACTCTATTGTTGGGGGCACACTCCCCAGGCAGGAGCACCACACACAATAGACTAAGGGGCTGCAGCCAGCCTGAGGCTGAACTGGACGGGGCCCCAGTTTGGGAGGAAGCTCTGGACACTGGCTTTGCCTCCAGCTCTACTGAAACCCCAGCCACACGTCTTCTGTGACTGGACCGAGGGAAACGGGACGCAGAAACACAGGTTAGAAACAAAACTTCTACCACCCCCCACCCTCCCATGGGGGTCTCCGGAGATGCTTATTCCAGCAGCACCCCAAGAACCCCACTCCCACTCACAGTGGGGGAAGTGCACCCATGCTTTTCTCCGACAACAATGCCTTCATCTTCAAGTGAAGGACTCCAGAGTCAGATTCTAAGTCGGACTCAGCCTTCCAGGGTGCTCTGAAGCTTATGTCAGGATTGGATAATAGAATCTATTTTGTTTAATAGTTTGTAGATCTGGTTGATAGCTGTCCAATGTTTAAGCACAGACTATGTGGGCCTCCATTTGTGTCCTTGCTGCGGGTCCTTAAAATGATAGCATGTGACTGTGCTTCGGGCCCAAGTGCTGAGTCAGAAGCAAAGGACCCAGGACTCTCGTTCTCTCTCCCCTCCTCCCTGATGTTCTCTCCTCTCCCCATTTGCTCGCTATTTATTTATATATTTATTTAATTTAACTTCTTTATTGATTAAGGTATCACATATTTGTCCTCATTCCCCCCTCCTCCCCATTCCCATTCCAAACCCCTCTCTACACATGCTCCCACCCCACTGTTGTCCGTGACCACTGGTTAGGCTCATATGCCTGCATGTAAGTCCTTTGGTTGATCTCTCCTCCTTATTCCCGCCCTCCCTTACCTTCCCTCTGAGGTCTGACAGTCTGATCCATACCTCCTTGTCTCTGGGTCTGTTCTTATTAATCAGTCTATGTTGTTCATCATTTCTTCTATATGAATGAGCTCAAAAAAAATACACTTATATGAACCAAAAATGAGAAAGCAATAATGGTTATGCTGCGAGGCAAATGAAGTGAGTTTCTTTCTGGGCCAACAGTTCTTTTGAATCCCAATTTCTATGTCAAACAGATCCTTACGTGTACATGCAATGATATCTCAGTTCTGGATGGTGGTAATGCAGGTCTGACCCTCTCTGGTTTGGTCCTGGGCAACCTGTAATGATGCACAGCTGTTGACTGCTAGTATGGCAGGGCATCGTCAGGATCTTCCATCTCTGGCCTGTTTCTTTTCTGTCTTCATGGCTGGAGCAGTCCTGTCAATTCCTCTCTGTTGCAGGAATCCACATGGTCTCAGAGTTGTCTTCTGAAAATATATAAACATATTCTTGACCAAAAGTTAATAAAGGAATCTTTTCTATAAATTTGATTTGTGATCCTTTTTCATTTTTTACCCAAATGATTTTCCTTTGGCTTATTTTGACACCATGTATGTTTTACATGGGTGTCTTGCTGTTAAGCATTACAAATGAAAGTTAATTTTCTAAAGTACAAATTTTCTAGATGTAATTTACTTACAGGATATTTTTCCTTGCATGATATTCTCCTACTATTCCCTCTTTTTTAATTTAAATATTAGGAGGCCTTTGGAAATTTTATAATGTAGTCTTGATACCTTTTAAATTTTAAATTTTTTTGCAATAAAATATGACTGCTTTAGGTTCATCACGTGTTACACAATTTTACCATGACATGAACTAACAATAAAAATTTTAGTTAACACTTGAGGAACAGTTTTTTTTTTTTTTTTTTTTGTCCAGTACACTTAATTTTTCTAGAGTATTTGCTTATTTCAGTTAGCCAATTTATATTAGCTTGAAAACTTGACTACTATTCTACTGTCAAATTTAATACTCTAACAACAATCTTATTTTTCCCTGTAAATATTAGTGAAGAGGATTATTTGCCTTCTTGAGTAGGCCCTGAACATTTTGCTCTCTCTTGTGGTAATGGTTGCAGCCACATTGAAGTTCTGGAAGCAAGTGGTAGTAGGAGGAGTGGGGACACCCGGAGTCCATTACCCATGATGCTGATGGGCAGCTATGTCAGCAGCAGCTCTGGGCAACAGCGGTGGCTCCTAGCTGGAGGGACCTGGCAGCCTTGCTGCTGCCACTGGCTGCACCCACCTCCTCTTTCTCCAGATATCTCAGCGCTTTTCTGAATGTCACATCAGCTTTGTACTGTTTTTTAATTGATGTGACACTTCACATATATTCCAGATGTTATATCTGTTAATATAAATGCACAAGAGGATCAACATAAATTGTATCTGTATTCTATTTTGTAATCTTATTTTCCTATGAAATTCTATGTTGTGGGCATCTTTACATGTCAATGCATATTTCTCTTTTTTTAATTAAACTTTTAATTTTGAGATTATTGTGGATTCACATGCAGGTGTAAGAACTAACGAAAGATCCTAATGCCCAGCTGCCCCAATGGTAGCCTCTCCCAAAACTACGGCACAACATCACAGCGAGGTGTGGACGTTGATACAGCCCACTGACCTTGCTCTGATTTACCCAGTTTTACTTGTACTGATGTGTGTGTGCATGTGTGTGCGTGTGTGTGCGTGTGTTTAGTGTCACACAACATTATCTCATGTTTGTGTATCCGCCAGCACAGTCAACACGTAGAGCAAACCCATCACTACAGGGTCCTTCATGTTGTCCTTTCAAAAGTGAACCTCCACCCCCTTCCGCAGCCCCTCACTTCCAAAACGGTGTCTTTTCTCAAATGTTATACAAATGGAATCAGACAGTAGGTAATTTTTTGAGATTGACGTTGTTGCTCAGCACAGCTCCCCAGAGATTCACCCACATTGTTGCTGTGTCACTCATGCCTTTTTATTTCTAAGCAGTATTTCATGGTATGTATGTACCATAGTTTCTTTAGTCAGTCGCCCACTGAAGGGCATTTTTGCCTATTATAAACATATCTGCTATGAAGATTCATGCAGGTTTTTATGTGGACATAAGTTTCATTTCTCTGGGATAAATAGCCAAGAGCTAAATCGCTAGATGAAATGAAATTGCATATTTAGTTTATAAGAAATCGCCAAACTGTTTTCCAGAGTAGCTGTATCATGTTCCAGTGTCCGAGGGGCCTAGTTTCTTGCCTGCTCCCCAGCATTTGTGTTGG
Source organism: Pipistrellus nathusii (assembly GCA_963693515.1). Classification (NCBI taxonomy): domain Eukaryota; kingdom Metazoa; phylum Chordata; class Mammalia; order Chiroptera; family Vespertilionidae; genus Pipistrellus; species Pipistrellus nathusii. The sequence goes on along the minus strand of OY882861.1, from coordinate 99,174,515 downwards.
CACTGCTGTTCATTTCAGCCATTCTGAGAGGAGGCTGCTGATTCCTTCTGTGGTTGTGACGTGTTTCCATGAGAGCTATTGCCAACCATCTTTTAATGTGCTTGTTTTCCATCTGCACGTTCTTCTGGGGGACAGCCTCTTCATGTCTTTTTATTTTATTTTTATTTTTTACTGTTGAGTCTTGAGTCTAGCATCTGTATCTTCTAGATGCTAGTCCTTTGTGGGACCCGTGGTTTGCAAATATCTTCCGCAGTCTGCAGCTGGCCTTTTCGCTCTTTAACAGATCTTCTGCAACACAGACGTTTTCATTTGACCAAACCACACTCCCCGGCATTCCCTTCTACAGCCTGGCACAGGCACATGGCCCAGCACCAGGCCTGGATCCAAGGTCCTAGAGGTTTTCTCTTATGCTTCTTTCTAAAAGTTTTACAGTTTTACATTCTATATTTAAGTTCACGCTCCTTCTTAAGTTAATTTTGTATAAGATGTGAGGTTCAGATTTCCCCCAGATTTTGTATGTAAGTATAAAAGTAAATTGAATCAGACCTTGCAGTCCTGTTCTGTAACCTAATGTTCTAAGAGTTCTACATTGTGAATATTTTCACATGTAAAATACATTTTAACCAGTATAATCGTTTCTAATAAGTCATTGCATCAAGGTATTGTTCTTTATTAAGCAGGCATGTTTCAAAACCTTCTTGCACTGTCTGGTACCCACTGAATGGCATTCTGTTTAGCTCACAGCAGCAGCACCAGGGTCTGCTGCAAAGCTAAGAACTCTCACGCAAGCATCTCAGCTGCTTTCCAAGAGGTTATTTAAGCAAACATCACATGGCAAGTGTGTCAGAGAAAGTGCTAGGACCTAGAAAACAGTTCTTTCCTTGAATCCTTTAGTTTAGGCCTCTGCATTAGACTGACTCAGAGAACCTTGCACTTTCAATCCAAATCATCCTCATGTGTGCTAAAACACTCCCCCCTGCTGTCGCCCCTCCATCCCCTCCCCCCCCCTAACTTGTGTTTCCAGTTCAGCGTGCAGCAGAGTGCACACAGGCACTTTAAGGACCTAAGCATTGCGGAGGCTGAAGTCATGGCTCCCTGGAGTGGGCCGCCCCGCCTGCGGAGCTTTCTCTTGGCTCCTGTGCAGCCCTCACCCGCCTTGTCGGGGTCTAATTGCCCAGGACGGAACCTGAGCGTGTGCTCAAGGACACTCCGGAGGTTTTCATCGTCCCCGTCACCTATTTCAAAGTAGGAATTTCTTCTCGAAAATGCTCTTGATCTGTTGCCTCCAGAAATATGGAGCTCACTTCTGAAGCAGCCCAGTCAGTTGTTCAAATTCTTTGACGATTAGAAGTTCAGGTGCCGAGAGAACAGCTCAGTTGGTTAGAGGGTCACCCCTATATGTCAAGGTTGCGGGTTCAATCCCTTGTCAGGGCACATACAAGAATCAGCCAGTGACTGCATCAATAAGTGGGCCAGTGAGTTATGTTTCTCTCTCTCTCTGTCTCTCTCAAATCAATCAATAAAATATTCTTTAAAGTTCTATCTACTGACCTAAGGGGCTGGGTAGGGACTGGGTAGAGGAACGGAAGACATCTGTAATATTGTCAACAATAATAAAAGGAAGAAGAAAAGAAGAAGAAAAGGAGAAAAGCCAAACTGAATAAAGAAAATGAGGTGATCGTATTTTTATACTAAATTTAATTCCAGTTTAGGAAACAGTTTGCTAAAGTGTTTCATTAAAAATCATAAAACAAAAAACAAACAGAAGTTCTGTCTGCTGGCCACGAGTGTCTTTGAACCTCCTCCCCCGTCTGGCTGCCGAGTTCTTGCCCCGCACTCGCCCTGGTCCCCCAGAGGCTCCGGCAGGCGGTCTGGGCTTGCTGGAAGCTCCCAGGTCACCTGAGGGCAAAGACAGCTGAGAACCCCTGGTCTGAGGGCACAGGGGCCACAGACTCACAAGCCTGAGGGCCACGCAGGGAGTGAGGTGGGGCTGTGAGAGCTCTGGTTTGTCCAAACCCGCACCAGCTGCTCACTGCGGGCGCTGCTGTCACGCAGGGAGGCGCCCGCGTGTGGGGCAGGAAGGCTAGGACTCCAGGTCTGTACGTGGAATCGCAGGTTCTGAAATGTGGCAAGTGACGTAGAAAGACACGCTGCAGGCAATCCAGCCGGGGGCTGGCCTCTGGCTGGCACATGGCAGTGGCCATTTCCTCTAAAGCAGGCCCTCGGTCCGCACGGTGAGCCCGGGGCGGACAGAGCTTTGTCCGGCGCCTTCGTTGTGGGACCTTTAGAAGCGTCCTGGTCTCCCCCCTGGAGGCCAGCAGCCTGTGCCGCCTGTGGTGGCCACTCCAAGGACTCTTGGCCCTAACAACCACTTTTCTGAAACAAGCTGACTCATCGTCTCCGGTGGCGAGGAGTCACTCAGCACTGGGAGGTGCTTTCTTTTTCTAGGTAGAATGTACCCTTCCCTAGACTTCAGCCAGGACTGGCGTTCCCTTTGCGAACACCACACCAGAGCAAGCCTTCCAGATCTTAAAGCGACCTTCTGGGCCCCGCATTGTCCTCTCTCCTACCTGCCAAGTCCTCCTATTTGTTTCCTGCTCTCACACGACTGTTTCCCAGACAGTTTGTCCTCTGCCCAACGCCCCCGGGCTCCGGACCCCTTCACCCTCGGGCAGCGAGCTGAGCTCAGCGTTCCAGGCGCGGCTCCCAGCAAGGCGGCCACTTCCTGCTCGCAGGCACTGCTTCTGTTAGTGCATCTCTGGTCCCATTAGCTGCCTTTTTGGCAACCACATCCCACTGTTGACTCAGACTGAGCGTGTGGTCAATTAAAACCCACAACTCTCGGCCATGCTGCTCTTAGAGCCATTTTATTCCATCCTCATCTGCTTCGGGGGGCGGGGGGACACGCTACACATGCACGCGTGCACTTTAACCTAATTTTAGCTCACTGCACTTACTGCTCTTAACTCTCATCTCCTCGGTTTCCATATATCTTCCTAGTAGACCAGAGGTTTTGACTTCATATTTATCATTCAACGGGAGAGCTGTTCTGCCCACTTTTGTGTCATTCACACAGCTCGGCCCCTCCTGTGTCCTCAGTGAAGTCATTGTTAGAAATGCTGTCCAGGCAGTCGGGCAGGCGAGTGTGGGACTTCCCCGAACAGCTCCTTCCGCATCCAGTGCCTGCCATGTACCCCAGATACTGGGGGAAAAGAGGTCCTGCTAAAACTCAGCCTTAATAAGGAAGGGAACCCTGGCACAGCTACAACATGGATGGACCTTGAGCACATTAGCGAAATAAGCAAGACACAGACAGAGAAATGCTGAACGGTCCCTCCAATACACCCCGGAGCAGTCATACATTCCCAGCGAGTGGAATGGTGGTGCCAGGGGCTCTTACTGGTTTTCCATTTGAGAAGGTGAAAAAGTCTAGAGATGGCGGGATGGTAATGTTGATTGCATAGCAATATGAGTATAGCCACTCAGACACACACTTAAATGTTAAAATTGTGTTTTACTACAATTCAAAACACTTTTAAAACAGTAAATAGTTTTAAAAGATTTGAGGTTCACAAATTCTGTGTGGCAGCGCTGAGACGAACCCCCTCAGAACTGGAAACCAGGTCAGCTTCATGCATGTCCTTCTTTTCCCAGCAAATCCTCACAAAGCAAAGCGGCAAGGATTCATTTAGGGTTTGCATGTAACTCTCTCAGGCATCGTGGCATTTGTCTCTCTTGGAAATAGAGACCAGAGTCTTTCTAATCTCTGGATTATTTCCTCGTAAAATTTAGGGCTGCTGGTTGTCCCAGGGTACAAAGATGAATGAGGCTCAGTTTCTGCCCCTCACGGAGGAGTCCAATTGCTTCTCCTGGAAGTTGTGTGGGAATCTCCTTCTCATATGTTTCAGAGCTATTACATTTAAGTGAGTCATGAAGGACAGAATTTACAGCAGAATGGAGGAGACATACCGTGACATACAGTAGAGTCTCCTTGTACAAACAGAATGGTAGGAGAAGGGGAGGGGCTGACTCCAGGCTCGGTGGAGGGCACAGTGCCGAAGGTGATGACCCTCCATGGCCGTGGTTGGCATGGTGGCGGCTGTGAAGAGAGAGGGCTTGGTGGGGAAGGCCCAGAGGAGCCCAGGTAGACAGCGGGCAGTGTCTGGAAAGTGTCCCCATGGGTGGCAGGTCTTAGCGCCCCATTGAGTGAGAATAAGAGCAAAGAAGGGAAGTCAAAATGGGAATCCATTCCTATGAACTGGGAAGTGGGGCACACATTGGTACAGAGTTGGGTCCCAATGGTCAGATGACCACATGGAAACTCAGTGGCCAGCCAGAGTACAACAATCAAGGTCAGCCTGTTAGGGAGAAAACAGGTGAAGTTCTTGGAGTATTAATAGGAAGCTGGAAAACCAAAAGTATGTCTGTCTTGTACTTGTGAGTAGCAGGGGGGCAGGAACCCTTATGGTCCCCAAACTCTCCTGCCTCTGGTGGACAAGATGCTGGGTAACAATGAAGCCTAGTTCACTGTCATCAGAAGACGCCCTCCTCGGCCCCTGGAGAGAAATGCGCTTGTACACACACACACACACACACACACACACACACACAACCAAGCACATGGGCCAACCGGCTCAGGGCCCTTAGGGCTTGGTCGTGGATAAGAAGAGACTCTGCAGCACACAGAGATGGCTCCTTGGTTATCTCCTATCAGGCCGAGCTGTGCACGGGGAACCTGGTTGCCAAACTTGGGGAGAGTAGAAAAAGACCCCTTAAATGAAGTGGGGATTAGATTGACTATTACATTGGGTCTCGGGGCCCAATGTCAGTTAATGAAATAATACTCTTGGCTTCTTTTCCTACCTCAGGGGCTCTTCAAATTTCATTTTTAAGGATTTATTATTTCAAGTTAGAAGACCATTTTAGTGTTGCAAGCAAACTAAGACCTAAGTTCTGTTTTTAATCTGTCATCTATTGGCACAATTCTGTCATTTATCTTCTTGCTTCCAATGTGTCCCCAAATCAATTTTTCTCATCCTTAGTTTTTTTGTGAATCTTAGCTATTTATTTATTTTTTTTCTTGTCACAGCCTCCATAAAACCATTCTTGGCCCTGCTCATCGCTATTTTGTATTCATCTTTGGTTTTTAGCTTGCCTTTCCATCTTTTATGGACCAATCCTTTTAAGATCAGAACTCGTCATAGAATTCCCTGTGAGGACACACTAGTTTCTTTAGGGTCCTCACTCTTTTTCTTCCCCATAGTGATTGCAAAAGAAATTGCTAACCTTCCCTTTGTTGAGTTCCATACATTCTGCTATGCATTTTTGGCCATGGGACTATGGCCTATAAAAATATCTACATCTTTCTGTAACATCTAAGCCATCTGCACAGCAGCCTCGTGACCTAGGCAGGGCAGATATTACTCTCCCCACCTCCCAGCTAAGAAATACTAATCTCAGGGAAGTTACTTGAGGTTATAATTGAGACTAAATTTCAGATTACTTGATTCTTAGTCACTAGCAACAACATATAGCAACAATATTGATTGGGCATCTCCTGTAGACTGGGCTCTGGAGGTACAGCAGCAAACAAAACAAAGATAATGGTCTCATGGTACTTGCATTCTAGTGGAGAAAAACAACAATAAATAAGTAAACAAATAAGTACAGAGAGTATGCCAAGTGATAAGAAGGAAAAGGACGTTGCTTTGTATCGGACCAGGGCATGCCCCACCAATGAGGGGATATTTGAAGAACGAGAAGGAAATGAGGGGACCACATGGATAAGTGGAGAAGGGAGCAAAAGTGCTGCAGACAGAAGGAAGAGCCAGTGCAAAGTCCATGAGGTGATGTATTCAGAGTCTCAGGCAACAGGAAGGCAGCCAATGTGGTTGCAACAAAGTGAGTGAAAGAGAGAAGAGCAAGAGATACTATCAGAGGGTGCAGATCTGGTAGGACTTTATGGGATATTGTAAAATCTCTGGTTTATATTCTGAGTCATGGAAAGCCACTGGATTTCCTGGAGTGGATGGTGTGGGTGTTGACAAAAAGAGGAGTTGGTGATAACTTCAAGGTTGGACTTCAGCAGCTGGCAGGCCAGAGGTGCTTGTGGAGAAAGCAGGTATGAGCAGCGTGGGGGTTAAGAATTCAGTGTGGACAAGCCATTTACTGGAGTGAGGAAGACCAAGGGAGGAGCAGGAGGTGTGGGGTAGAGGTGGCTGAGGATGTTGGGGATTCATTGATCACAATATAGGAGCTCTAGGAGGTCAGTGGAAAGATTTGAATGGTGTGGTGCATGCAGAGAAGTGTGGGGCTGAGGACATGAGTGAGACATGCATAGCCAAGTGCTTCCTTGGTCATGTCTTAGTCAGTTCACTAATCTTCATTCCTCACCATTGTTTCTCACTTTGGTAAATCACAGCCATCTTCTTGGTTTCCAATGGAAATCTGAAATTCTTTGAACGCTCACTTTCTCCACCCCAACCCTAACACAATCTATCAGTAAGTTCTCTTCAACTTCGCTCTAGAATGACCTCAAATCCCACCATCACGTGCCGGTCCAGGCCTGCACCACTTCTTGCTCAGTGCATGCAATACCTCCTCATTCATGTACCCTAGGAGAGTGTGTGTATTTTAACATCCATCAAATCACAACAGCGCTTTGCTTACACCCTTAGGAAATAGCCCTGACCCCCAGGGGAGGTTCACGGTTCTGCATGCCAGGTTCTTTTCGCTTGAAGAGCTTTGCAACACGTGTCCCCTGCCGGGCTCCCTGACAGGCCTTCCTCAACACCACCAGGGTGCGCATCTAGCGAGGACAGTCTTCTTTCCTCAAAGCCAGACAGGCACCACCGAGTCTCTGACACTCGTTACGAGGGGCAGCTCTGGGCCACCGGATCTTTAAAAACATATAGGTTGTGTTTTCCTTTTGTGTTCGAAGATAATTATTTTCCTGCTTGAGTGCTTGCTGCATAATTTCTTCATCTTCAAAATGTAAAATACATTTTTAGAGTGTGTTAGTGGCAGGCCTCCTTTCATTATTTTTTTTCCTGGAAAAATAATTGCTTTTTATTTAAGAACAGGAAAACCTTTGCTTGTTCTGCCTTTTATAAGTCTACTAGAGGCCCAGTGTATGAAATTTGTGCACTGGGGGTCATGTCCCTCAGCCCAGCCTGCATCCTCTCCAATCTGGGACCCCTTGGTGGATGTCGGACATCCTTCTCACAATCGGGGACTGCTGGCTCCTAAAAGCTCACCTGCCTGCCAGCCTGATCATCCCTTAACCACTCCCCTGCCAGCTTGATTAACACCTAACTGCTTCCCTTCTAGCCCGATTGCCCCCAACTGCCCACCCCTACAGACCTGGTCACTCCCAACTGCCATCCCCTGCCTGTCTGATCTCACCCCCAACTGCCATCCCCTGCTGGTCTGATGGGCCCCAACTGTCCTCCCCTGCCGGCCTGGTCACCCCCAACTGCTCTCCTCTGCAAGCCTGCCTCCCCCAATTGCCTTCACCTTCAGGACTGGCCCATCACAACTGTCCTCCCCTGCTGACCTAATCACCTCTAACTGCCTCTGCCTGCCTGCCTGATCACCCTAACTGTCTTCCCCTGCTGGCCTGATCTTGTCCCCAACTGCTGTCCTCTGATGGCCAATTTGGTTCTGATTGGTCAGTTTCTATGCCAGTCAGCATCTTTGGGCCTATCAATGGGGCCTGGTTAGAAAGACAGAGTTGATCAGCAGTCCTGGTGGAGGCCTGGAGAGAAATGGAGGCACAGATGCTGGCCAGGTCTGGAAAGAAAGAGATAGGCAAGTGCTGATCAACAGCTGCCACACAGGCTACAGATCAGACCCTGCTTCTCTCTTCCAGCCTCTCTCCGGGCCTGATTCGCAGCCCCCTCATCAGTCAGTGCTGGGTCACCACCCTGCAGCCATAGCAGTCAGTGCTGGGTCACCAAGGCAACCTAGCACTGACTTCTGGTTGTTCAAGCCTCCAGTGGTTGTAGATGTGACGGACCTAGAGTTTTTATATATTATATTTGTTGTTCTGTCATTTCTCCACCTCTTTCATATTTTACTTTCACTAAGCATGGCATGTGCACATTGAGGAACAGCAAGTAAATGCCTTACCTGGGGGGCAGCATTGCCTCCCACAAGTCTTAGGGGCCCTTTCTCTCTCCCGGGGTTGCTGTACCAGAAGCAGGGTACGTCCATTTGGAATGCATGCAACCTCCCTCTCCCCCCCAAGAAGCCACAGCGACATCTGGAAATAGCCTATAAGGTTATAGGAAATATTCTGGCCCACTGTCTTCCTCAGGCTCCAAGTGGAATAGATCAAAGTTTGTCTTTATTTCCACAGCCAGGAAAAAAGCCTCAGGCCAAAAAACATCACTGTTAATTCAATTGTTTTGTAATGTGTGAGCTGCTCGGCACCTTCTGGTTTTGTAGCCATCCACCGTGCTGCCTACTTTAATCCGTTTAGCCGGAGACTCGTGGGCAGCTCTCCAGCCTAGAGAGGTGCCCATGAGGCCCTGCTCTGTCCTTCAGGCCATCAGTCACCAAGTTTGGCGTTACTGCCTGTGAGCTGAGGAGAGAAATACAGCCATCACTGAAACCTTTTCCCAAATGCCTGCTTTTCCCTTTCTCGCCTTTTTCTAAATAAAACAAGGAAGTGGGGTAGGAGAAGCGGCACTTCAGTGTTTCTGAGTCACTAAGGTTCATTCCCCTGGATGAAATCAGAATTCATTCCACCGTGTCCAGCATGTAGGCTGAGATAGGCCCAACGAGCCTTACAGATCATTGAAAACTCATTGGACACATAAAGCTTCCAGAACCTGTGATTCCAATCTAGGGTCAGATTTTACACACACGTGCCAGGAAGCGAAATGGTCATTCCTCACAGTCTGGTGGCCAGGAGCCCCCACTGCAGGCCTGTGCATCCCACTTCCCCCACCCTCCCCAGCCAGGAGCCGAGGGACAAGCAGATGGGGGAGATTCTCACCCCAGAGCCCCTGCTCTGTGCGTACACTTCTCTATAGGCCTGGGTGCTTTTGTGCGCATTGTGGGTTTGGAGCAGGAAGGTACCTCTGTGGATTTGCGGGACTGTGTGATACACCTTTACCTCTGTCCCCGCCCCTCTAACTGCCCGCAAGCTGCCTGCAGACAGCCGAGTCGAGCCGCTGCTGGCTGGGCCTCCGCTGGGAAGCCTGATCCAGCGCAGGCCTTGCCTTCAGATCACTTTCACTGTGAAATTGCTCTTCATGTGCCATGTCAGCCGGACAGCGAGCACCACTGGAAGCTTTATGTGTTCTGCACCCAGGACCCGGTGACCGGGCGCTCTGTCCCCGCCCCGCGCCAGGTTTGTGTGCAGAAGATGCCGCAGAGCCAGAGGCACCGTCCTTTGGTTAGCATTTGCCTGGGATCTCTTCTTTGATCCCATTACTTTCAAAAGCTGCCTTTTGGGTAAATCTCTAATAAATAACATATAGATACATTTTTTTTACCCAGTCCAAAAATCGCTGTGTGTTCATTGTAAAAATAATCCATTTACACTGATCGCGATTGTACATTTGGATTGATTTTGACCATCTTATTTTGAGATATTTTTGATTTTTCAACCACAGTTGACAATATTAGTGAGTTTATTTTATATTATAAACCAGAAGCCTGGGGGGAGGGTGTCCCTCAGCCCAGCCTGCACCCTCTCCAATCTGAGTCCCCTTGGGGATGTCAGACTGCCAGTGATCAGGCCTAAACCGGCAGTCAGACATTCCTCTCACAATCCGGGACTGCTGGCTCCTTACCACTCATCTGCCTGCCTTACTGATTGTCCCTAACCACTCTGCCTGCCAACCTGATAGCCCCCTAACTGCTCCCCTGCCAACATGACTGTCCCCAACTGTCCTCTCCTGCTGGCCGGATCACCCCCAACTACCTTCCCCTGTGGGGGTAAGGGTACTGGGGGAATGAGGCTGGATGAGGTAGAGCTGAGGGGACTGGGGGACTGAGGCTGAATGAAGCTGTGGATGCTGAGGGGACTGGGTGCCGCCATCTTATGGTTGTGGGCACTGCCATCTTTGTGAGGGTGTGATGGTCAATTAGCATATTCTGTCTTTATTAGATAGATATGATGTTTTATAGTTTATATGTCTACTTTTATATTGATTTAATCAGGAATTTTTTCCTTTCTGCTGTTTCAGAAGTTATGCATTTTAGTTCTATCCTCTTAGTCATTTCCCTTAAGATTTTAAATGCATCCTGGATTCTGCAGTTGGTTGCTGTTTTTATTCTGCTCAGAGCAACACAAAGGCCTTGGGAAGGTTTAACTCTCACCACCTTCCTTTCATATGATTCATTTTGTTACCTGGTTATTCTATTTCCACCTGACTTTTCCCCTCTCCCCCAATATTAATTACTATTTTTAAAGAGAGAAGCTTTCCTAGTTACTCCCAGATGTCACCAGTTTGTTTGCTCACTAATGCTCTGGCATCCTACTTCTTCATTCCATGCTTACTATCCTTTTACTGAAACACATTCCTGGAGCATTAAACTCCCTCCATCTTTTCTGTCTTTCACTGTTGTTATTTGCATTAAGTATAGAAATATAGATTGGCAGGGTTTTCTTCAGGAGTTTGAAGGGACTATTCCATTGTCTGGGTTTCTGTTGTGGCTATCAATTTTTTTTTCTTTGCAGATAATTTTATTGTTTTTAATATTTTCTTTGTTCTTTTTCAGTTTTAACCTGTTGGATTTATATGTAGATATATGTTTATGCTCAAACTCACTATGCTTCCTAAATTCTGAAAATTCTCATTGAATATTGCCTGTTTCCCATCATCTCTATTCTTTCCTTCTAGAACTCTCTGTATATTCTGTTCTCCATATCATTTATTCATCTTAGCCATATCCTCTTCTCTGTGAGCTTTATTTTGGGTAATATTCTAAGCTTTAACTTACTTCAATAATTCTCTTTTTAATAGTGTCTAATGTGCTAACATGTTTATTGAGGATTTATTTTCTGTGCCCACAAAGTTTATTGGCAGACATTCTGTTGATTCTTTTTCAAGTCTGCTTGTTATTATTTTTATATTAACTTGTTTGTTTTTTTTAAGGATTTTTCTATTTTTTCTTTTATATTAACAAAAATTTTAAATGGACTTACAATGTCTTTTAGATTGCTATTCTGCTACTTAAAGTTCTTGAGATAGTTAATTTTACTGTGTGTGTTGTCTGCTGATTCTTCCTCATAGTTAATAGTTTATAGTTCTTTAATTATAGCTAAATCCTGGTGAGTACTGTTTATATCTGGGGAGTCCCATGGAACTTAGAGCTATGGCAATGGTATTACAGAGTGGTTTTGTATTTATGTCTTCAGAGAACCCTGGGGTTTTTATCACTCTAGAACAAATTTTAATGTGACTTTATCATTTTAGAAATTTAACACTTATCAGGAGTATAATCTGATTTTCACACATATATTATTATTATTATTATAGTTATCTACATAATAAAAGACTAATATGCAAATAGATCAAATGGCAGAATGTCTGGTTGCTATGATGTACACTGACCACCAGGGGGCAGATGCTCAATGCAGAAGCTGCCCCCTCGTGGTCAGTGGGCTCCCACTGGGGAAAAGCTACTCAGCCAGAAGCCAGGCTTACGGCTTCTCACCTCTGCTTCTGTGGCAGCACTAAGGACTGAGAAGCAGGCCTAAGCCAGCAGGCAGATATCCCCCAAGGGGTCCTGGACTGTGAGAGGGCAGCACAGGCTGGGCTGAGGGACTACCTCCAGTGCACAAATGTCATGCACTGGGACTCTAGTTATTATTATATTCATTGCAGAGAGAGGAAGGGAGAGGAAGAAGAAAAGAGAATCATCAATGATGAGAGAGAATCAGTGATTGGCTGCCTCTTGCATGCCCCACACGGGGGATGGAGCCCGCAACTGGGCATGCGCCCTGACCAGGAATCGACTGTGACCTCCTGGTCGACGCTCAACCACTGAGCCACTATGGCTGGGCCTTAATTTGATTTTTAACATCAACATGAGTTGTACATTCGGCACTTCTTTTTTCCACGAGTGAGTTCGCTTTGTAATTTTCTAACCCAGAGCCTTGGTTACTGACAAATTCCTCAATTTACTTCCCTGGGCTGATGATGAGCACAATTTTCTCAATCCCCTTCCACTGAGGCAATACTCTTATCAGAACTCTAGCTTAGTTTACTTAGACTTCAGTATTCTATCCCTCCCGCTCTCAAAATAGTGGGTAGAGAAACACAAACAGAGAGGTAAGCGCTTGCCTTTCAATGACCAGTGATGCTGACTTCAGTGCAGAGAAGTTCTCCCCACTCACCATAACACAGGCCATGCCTCCCTGTCGCCTAAGGCCAATTTCTTCCCATTGGTCATAGGTATATGTTTCAAACTTCAGACAGGTGTGAATAAATGTTCCTTTTGTTTTCCAGCTCAGCTTGGTTATTGACCATGCATGCTCTCTGTCCTTCTGAACTGCAGGAAGTTATCTTAGTCCTTCCTAGGCCAGCACATCCATGTCTTTGCATCAGAGTGTGGCTGTGTTTGAATCTCAGTGATCTGTCTACACATCTGGGGTGCATTCTCCGTCGCCATCTGCTTGGCTTCTTCTCGCCTGCTCTCTCTCTGTGACTCTAAACTTAAAGGCAAGAGGTTTAAGGAGGCGTCCTGTAGTCCATCTACTGAGAAACACCACAGCTTTCCTTCTCTGTGCTGCTGAGAAGTGGGTTCCTCCCCGCTGCCCAGGGACCCAAAGACTGCTCCCTCTCTCTGTCCCTCTCCCTACCCCTTCTTCCGCAGTCCAGCAGACCCTGATTCTATTAGGATAAATCTTCCCGTTTCTTCAAGCCATTGTACTCTGTGTTCTTAGACGCCCCCTTCCCTAAAACTTAGACTTCGGTGAGGGAGAGGGGAGAAATACCAAAAGGGCACCCTCTTCTCTGATTTCCACTTCACTACAAATGTCCTGTGACGATAATGGGACCAGAAATTTGTGGAGCACATACAAACCATGTTAATACTTCGTAGTATTTCCCTAGAGTTGTGGTTAATATCCTTTGGCTTTGGAAACTGACATGTCTCATTTCAAATCCTGGCCATGTCTCTGCTGGCAGTGTGGTTTGGGCGAGTTGTGTAGTCCCTCCGAGCATGTGGACACAACATGGCCACCACAAGATGGCCAGCAAGGGAAGGGCAGTTGGAAGGCACCAGGCCTGCAAGGGAAGGCAGTTGGGGATGATCAACCCTGCAGGGGAGGGCAGTTAGGGGTGACCAGGCCGGCAGAGGAGGGAAGTTGGGGGCAAACAGGCTGGCAGGGGAGCAGTTAGGCATCAATCAGGCTGGCATGGGAGTGGTTAGGGGGTGATTAGGCTGGCAGGCAGAAGCGGTTAGGGGCAATCAGAAAGGCAGGCAGGTGAGCAGTTGGGAGCCAGCAGTCCTGGATTGTGAGAGGGGTCCCAGTTTGGAGAGGGTGCAGACTGGGCTGAGGGATATCACCCTCTCCTCCATGCACAAATTTCATGCACCAGGCCTCTAGTGTGGACAATAATATCTACCCTGTAGAGTTAGTAGGATAATTAAATAACACAGTGGATATTAAGGCACTGGCATAGTCCATAGCATTGAGCCTGAACTCAACCAGTGTTCGATTCCATTTGATCACCTATCAGGACACTTTCACTTCCTGTAGGATCCTCAACATTGAACATTTGTCCAGGCTGCTACCTGTTGTCTAATGATGTCACCGACCCAATTCTGCTGCCCCTCACTCTCATGGGTGATTATGTCTTCCAAGAAATCTCTCCATTCCCAGGACTTAGTGCAAGGTATAAGTGGCTTCCACTATGAGAAGAGGGGGCCTGCCTCTAGAGTTAGAGAAAAAGGCTTCAATTAAAAACTGATGAGTGTGAATCTGCAGGGACCCTGTCTGATTCTGCATGACTAGATCTCAATTACGCTTAAGCAAAACATAACTAATACAGAGGAAGGCCATACGTCAGCTGTGGAACTTAATAACAGGTCTGATGTAGATCAACCACTTCCCTACAGAAAAGATTGGAATATGAATGTAAAACATTGAAGGTCAAAACTAATTTTCTATGTGTAATAGAAAGTATAAAATGAAGAACTGGTAAATTTCACCAAGTAGAAACTTCGTAATGTATTCCAAACAGAATTTTAAAAACTGGTGTAAATCATTTACAACTAATATGTAAAGAGCTCTTACAAATCAGTAAGATAAAAAGCAATTGTTCCCATAGAAAAATGGTTAATGGACATGAAATGTAGATTTATAAAAGAAATAGAAACAGTTAATAAAAATACTCTACCTCATTCATAAGCAAATAAATGCAAATAAAAACAAGATACCATTTCCAGCTATTAAATTGGCAAGAAAAAATACTATCTAGCTTTGGCAGGTGCTCGGTAAAGTGAACATTTTAGGAAGGTGAATATAATCCTGGTAACTATTAAAAACCACAATACTGTGCATATAATTTGACCCAGCAATAATCATAAATGGACACAAATACTTGGCTCTTAGAATGCTTAATTGCTGCATTGGTTATATTAACAAAAAATTGGGAAATGGGATGAATGCCAAAAGGAATCTAATTCTCTAAACTCTGGCACCTTCAAAGGACAGTAGATGATCTAATCATGAAGAATAAACCTGGAGGGGAAAGTACCTGTGATGGATATTCAGCCACTCAGCTATGCCCATTCATTCAATAGCAATTTGCTGAACACATATCAGTATATCTAGCACCCCGGATGTCAAGACGAACAAGACAGAGTCCCTACCATCAAAAAACACACCTTTCATTGTGCAACGCATTTGGTGAGTGACACAAAAAAGGTGTGAACTGAGTGTGGTCACACTCCCTCCCCCCGCCTCAAACAAGTCAGTCCTGGAAAATGACCCAGATGTGGGAGAATCTACACCATTTAGCAGATCTACACCATGAATAAAGTTACTAGAGGTAGAGATAAGGTCAAATTGAGAAGGGATGTAGTTGTTGAAACTCCAAGCCCAGAGGAATGTACATTAGTTGATACATAACAACATTACCAGAAACTTAGCAGTTTAAAACAACTCATGTTTACTATCTCAGAGTGACTTAGGCTCAGGAATCGGGGCACAGTTTAGTTGAGTCTTATGCTTCAGGACTGCCATCAAGGCATTGGCCAGGTTTGTGGTTTCATCAGAAGGCTCAACTGGGGGCAGAGTCATCTTTCAAACTCAGGTGGGTGTCAGCAGGATCCAGGTTCTCGTGGGCTGTCAGGCTGAGGGCCTTGGCTTCCTGCTGGCTGTCAGCTGGAAGGATAATAGGGAAAGGTAGAGACTGTGGCAAATGCGCACACACAGCCCATCGCAAAGACACAGCCACCAGGCAGCTCAAGGAGACTGTACGGATGCAGGAATAAGGCCTGTTCCTGCTAGAGCCTCTTACTTTACAAAGAAGCCCGAAACTACATTTACACAAGAAATTTCTGAAAATTTAGAATTATTTTGTGAACTAAATAAAACACATCTGCAAGTCAGAGCCAGACCCCACAACCCCAATTTCAGACCCGACCTGTCACCTCTGTGCTTTTTGCAGGGACACAGAGCAAGGCCATTTGCTGAATTTCAGCTAATATTTTCTGCTCTGCTGGCATGGGCTGCTACTGAGCTGCTCTCTTTTCCTTTGAACTTCTGATTGTGTGAAGTCCTCACATTCCAAGCAGACCAGCTTGCTGATTAGTTTTAAATTTCAGGAGCTTTAAAGTCTCTAAAATGGGAGGTAAGTGGACTCTCATTAAGAAGTTCTTGGATAAGAGTTAATCCCTCCAGGATTACCTTGGACTCAGAAGAAAGCCCCAGCTTTCTCATTAGCTGGCTGGAAGTCCTCATCCACCTTGCAGGCCCCGTCCTCCCTGGGTCTGATGCCCTTTCTCCAAAACAGCTGCCATAGACACTAGAGATCAGGGTTCTCAAATCACAGGACATGGTGCAAAGGAACGTGAGCTCAAAGGCTGCAGCCAGCCCCCTGCAGAGTCAGACCCTCCGAATTAATCATTCCACTTAAGCCTGAAGAGGAAGGGACGGATTTTCATCTTACTGAGTAGATTGCAGAGCGTCCTGGCCTAAGCTTTACAGATCTGGGTCAGGGAGCCAGCAGAGGGAACAGCCCCACGGAGGGCTCCTGGGAGGGAGCCATCGGAGAAAACCTCCCTCTGGGCTCCTTCAGGGCAGCCTGAGCCCAGCCTGAGCCCATGGGTAGAGCACCATGGCCCTGGGGTCTGTGAATCCTCCAGGAGGGGCCTCAGCCTTCATCCTAACTACCAGGTATAGAGCTTTCCTACCAGGTAGAGAGCTTTCCGCTAAGCCCGTGCTGTTTGGAAGCAAGTGGCCATTTTCTGTTCTTTTTCTACATGCCTCTATTTTTAGGCCTTGAAAAGACAATACAGATACATGGCTTAAAAGAATCCCAGCAGAGCAAGAGGGGCTCACTCCCATGAAAAGGCAGACCCCCAGCCCAACGCCGGTGTCCCTTTCCCAGTCACTGGTATAAGTTTCATGAGTAAGCAAAATGCTGCTTTTAAATTTCCTAATTTTATCTTAAAAATAGCCAAAGTACTTAAA
Organism: Pipistrellus nathusii; assembly: GCA_963693515.1. Classification (NCBI taxonomy): domain Eukaryota; kingdom Metazoa; phylum Chordata; class Mammalia; order Chiroptera; family Vespertilionidae; genus Pipistrellus; species Pipistrellus nathusii. The sequence continues at coordinate 99,157,852 of OY882861.1, read as the reverse complement.
ATGAGTACAGAGTTATACACCTAACATGTCAGACGGAAACAAAGATCACACCACAGGAAAAAGCAGAGTGAGTGTGTGTATGCACACGTGGAGGGCTGCAGTGTGCCCCTGTGGGTGGAGGGTGGGTATTTGTGTGGGGACGATGTGTAACTGCAGAGTGTGAACACCTGTGTGTGAACACTAGTTCTGAAAAGCCAGTGGACTCCTTAAACCTTTAAGGTGTGCTGTGTGCAGGCCTGTGCATTATACTGCGATACATCATGCAGGGCTCCTGGCTTTGGGGATTTGCAATAGGAATTACTCACATTTGATTGGCCCCTTTCCCTTTGCCGGGAGTTTTCAATGTCATTGCTCAGGCAGGCTACATGGGGGCCTGCGGGGAGAGGAGGGGCGGCCAGGGGAGCCCAGGTGGGGCGGGGGGGGGGGGGGGGGGCGCTGGGGACCAGGAGCAGCAGCAGAGGCGGGGCTGCAGCAAGGATTCCGCCCCAGGAGGACTCTTGGGCTCCAGCGTCAGAGGCCCTGGCCTGCTGCTTTGGCCTGTAGTTCTCCCATCAAACAGCTCGGTTCTGCCCCTAATGACAAGGGTGATCCTGGCAAATTGCTGCCCCTCCGTGTGCTCCTCTCAGCACAATGGTGGCTCCAAAGACTCCAAACTAAGACAATAACCAAATGCCACCTCCCTCCAATGAATCTTAGAAAGGGCGGGGATTCACAGAGTCAGCACTGGCGGGATGGAGAGCAGGAGCTGGCGCTCACCCCGTGGGAAGAGGACCAGCATCCACTGCTCCGAGGCTCCCCACTGGGGGCGGGGCATCCCACGCCCTTGTTCGCAGGGAGCTCTTCAGAGCCTTTCGCTGTGAAAAGTTAATAAGGACTCCTATTTTCTTTAAAAATAATGACTGTAAGCAAATATAACAAAACATTAACAGTTGTTCATTGTGTATGGTGGGTGCGTAGGTATTTAGTAGGTTGTCCTTTGTACATTTCTGTAACTTCTAATTCTTTCCAGGTTGTGGTCAAACGTGTTGCTATAGGAGAATAATTGTTGGCTAGGGAAATCATCTAAATATATTTTAATGAAAATAAACTCAGACTGCAAGAGTATTTGAGTATAATCCCAATTTTATTTAAAAAACATGGATGCAAAGGAAAAACTGGTATGCCATACTGTTTATTTATGACTAGTTCCATAATTTTATTTTCTTTGTGCTTTTCTGTATTCTCTAGAGTGAACATGTATTGCTTCTGAAACACACTAAAATCAATATCTGAACATACTTTGCAGGCATGTCTTACTTCCTATGTTTCCTAATCTGAAAAAACATACATTTCCTTTCTATCGCTGCAAAGGGAAAGAAGATCCAGTACAGGTTATCTTGAGTGTCACATTGAGCTTCTGGATATGACAAAAAGTGAACAAATGCAGATTTCTTAAAGTTTCTTCTAGCAAAGTTCTGATGTTTTCATCTATTAGATAAATACTCACTGACACCATACTAGTCAGGATTCTCAGGTTACATGTAAAAAAAAAAATAAAAAAAATCCCACATCGCCCTAACCAGTTTGGCTCAGTGGATAGCGTATCGGCCTGCGGACTCAACGGTCCCAGGTTCAGTTACCCTCAAGGGCATGTATGGAGAGGATCCAAGATGGCTGCACCCAGGTAACACCTAGCCGCAGCTGCACACAACAATTTCAATAAAATACAACTAAAATATAAAATGGACATTACCCAGAACTACAGGAAAGCCGACTGACTGGAAATTCTACAACGAGAAGCAAGGAGAAAACCAGAAGGAAGCGCGGAGGAGCTGGAAAAGCCCAAGGTACGGAGACACGCGGCGCAGAGAGGAGGGAGGCCAAGTGCCTGGCGGGCGTTCCCTAGCGGGAAGGAGATAAAACTCTGACTGTGCTGGGCCCCATTCTGACTGCTATGAATCCCAGGCCTAGGCCAGACCCCCGGGGACCCAGGCTCACACAGAGCGAGCTGGGCTGCGAGGTGGAACCCTGGGAAAGCGGCAAAAGGGGGTCCTGGCGGCGCACACAGTGCACGCAGAGAAGGGACTGTTGGCTGTGCCGCGGGATTGCCTGGCGGGAAGGAGACAGGGGCTCCAGTCTGCTCTGAACGCCACCTCCAACTCCACTTCCAACTGAACTGAACCCCAATTCTGGACTCATTGGGGGAGAGACTAGACTGTTTGGCAGCAGGCGAAAATCGAGGGCACCTTTCTCTCAGAGGCGCTTGCCGCAAGCACTGAAGGACCCGCAATAGGGCGGGGCTGACAGAAGCCAAGGCTGCAGGCTCCACCCTGAAACTCCACCCCATCTGTAGCTGCAAAATGCGACAACGAAATAGATCACAAATGAAAGAAATGGAGAACAAAAAGCGGCTGGATATAGAGTTCAAATCTACGCTTATAAGGTTTTTTAAGAATTTCCTAGAAAAGATGGATAAGACCTATGAGGATATGAAAAGAGATCAACTAGAATTAATAAGGAGTCAACAAGAAATGATAAGGGATCAACAAGAAATAAAGAATACATTGTCTGAAATAAAAAATATTATACAGAGTCCTAAAAACAGAATGGAAGATCGCAAGAATCAAGTCAAAGATTTGGAGCATAAAGAGCCAGAAGACACTCCTCTGCAGAAGCAAGAAGGCAAGAGAATCCAGAAAGTTGAAGATAATGTAAGAAACCTCCGGGACAACTTCAAGCGAACCAACATTAGAATTATGGGCGTCCCAGAAGATGAGAGAGAGCAAGATATCAAAAACATACTGAAAGAAATAGTGACAGAAAACTTCCCCCACCTGGTGAAAGAATTAGACTTACAAGTCCAGGAAGCGCACAGAACTCCAAACAAAAGAAATCCAAAGAGGACCACACCAAGACACATCATAATTAAAATTCCAAGAGCAAAAGACAAAGAAAGAATATTAAAAGCAGCAAGAGCAGAGAAGGGAGTTACCTATAAAGGAGCACCTATACGATTGTCAGCTGACTTCTCAACAGAAACCATGCAGGCCAGACGGGAATGGCAAGAAATATTCAAGGTGATGAATAGTAAGAATCTACAGCCAAAGATAATCTATCCAGCAAAGCTATCACTCAGAATCGAAGGTCAGATAAAGAGCTTCACTAATAAAAAAAAGCTAAAGGAGTTCATCAACACCAAACCAGAATTATATGAATTGCTGAAGGGGGTTCTTTCAGAAGAGAAAGTAAATAAAGATAAAAATTATGAACAACAAATATGTAACTATCAACAAGCGAATCCAAAAACCAAGAAAATTTTTTAAAAATCTGATGAACAATATTAATGGTTGAATATAATAGAGTCAGAGGTATGGAAGGGGAGTGAACTGACGATTCTTGGGGAAAAGGGGAGAGGGGGATGTGGAAAGAGACCAAACATAGACTGTGCACCTATGGATGAGGACAATGGGGAGTGGGGAGGGGGTGGAGGTGGAGGGTGGGGTGGGAATCTGGTGGAGGAGAGCATGGTGGGGGGGGGAAAAGGAACATTTGTAATAATATGAGCAATAAAAACTTATAAAAATAAAAAAAATAAAAAAAAAAATAAAAAAGGGCGTGTATGTACCTTGGTTGCAGACACATACCCAGTGGGGCATGTGCAGGAGGCAACTGATCAGTGTTTCTCTCTCAACAATGTTTCTTACTCTCTATCCCTCTTCCTTCCTCTCTGTAAACAATCAATAAAATATATTTAAAAATAAAAAGTCCCACATAAAATGACCTACGTTTTTGGAAAAATGATTAGCTCGCAAAGCTAGTGATCTAGGGTTTGTACTGGCTCAGCTCAGTACAGGGACCTAGTGATGTCATCAGGACTTACTCTCTCCCTCCCATGTTGGCTTCATGCTCAGGGGGGCTCTTCCCGGCTGTAAAGGTAGTTCTACACTTTTGAATATTTCATCACATCATTTCCTACATCCATCAAAAAAGAGGGTGCCTCTGGCAGTGAGCAGTGTGCGCCCGATGTGTTTTATAAGACATAGGCATGTTTGGTGAGGCAATCACCCAGCTGGCCTGGCCGCTGCCCATGGAATATCTGATCATAGATGTCACACGTTTCCCCAAGGACCCAGTATACCTTTTCTATTTTGCAAAATCCATTTCTTACTGGAAACTGAAATATGTTGGGTGAGACTCAGGACTTCCACAGTTTGGCCACCTCCTCTTCCTTCTTGGGCACATCCCGGATTCCACCGCCGTTGTTTCTGGCCACAGGAGTCCTGCCTGTGCCACACAGCATGGCCTGCTGCGGACGAGAGCCTCTGGGTCTGTGAGGAGACAGTAGGAAATAATACCAACAGCTAACTCCTACTGAGCACGTGGCATGTGTCAAGAACTATTTAAAATACCTTCCATGCGTCATCGTAAACTAGTGCTTGAGGTACCATTGCTCTCTCATTCCACAGAGGAGGAAAGTAGAACCACTCTTGTGGTGAGTCAGTGGCGCCAGGATTCACAGGAAACTACAAATAGAAGAATGCATTTCCTTTTATGCCCAATGGTCACTGTACATACTTAATGAAATAAACATGGAAGCTCTTAGCACGTGCAGAAGAGCACATGTGCTCAAAACGACGGCCAGGAGTATCACTGTTCTTCTGATGCCTTCAGAGAGGCTCTCTGCGACCGCCTGATAAGCGCCAGTCACGTGCCTGACACTCCCTGTCCAGTGGGAGGCCCCTCAGCAAAGACACGGAGGCCCCGATACCATGTAGGTGCTCAGCAAACATTTGTTAAACGAGTGAATGGCCCACATAACCTCCAGCTCCAATGACTGAACCCTTCCTCCCCCTCCTGGAGTTCACATTGATTTGTTCTGGATTTCTTAATAATTAATCTCTTGACAAAATTTAAGATCTGTTAATTACCCCTGATTTATTAAGGCGAACTTTTTAATTGCTTCCCTGAGCTGAAATAGACTGTCAATAGGACGCATAATTAGCAACCGAGTAATCAGTTTTAGACCAATTATCCCATGGCAACAAGTGGAACTAGGCAAGGAGTGCCTAAGGGGCTTGGGCCAATTTCAGAGGAACTCAGAATAACAAAATTGGCACTCTTACTGGTGAGGAATGCATGTTCCATGTAATTGGAAATACAAATACTCACATTCTCTTGGGTGTTTCATTTTTCTGTGCTTTCACTTTGTACTGTTTGAAAGCACTGAAACAAGTGTACTCCCCACCTACCCAATCAAAGGCCGGGAGTTGCCTGCATCCTTTGGGTACAATGAGGGCCCACGTGGGAGTGCCATTCACACTGCAGCCTGTGTGAATAGCATCCTGAAGGTTGTGTAGCGTGTGACCTGGTGCAAGAGCCTGGGGGTCTTCAGAGGGAATGGTGGGCCTGGACTCTGAGCTTTCTCAAAACGGGAACTGCAAGTGGCAGACATCTGTCATGGTCTGTTCCGCTTTATTACATGCACATAGAATTTCTGCATATCTAACTCCTTGGTTTTAAAAAAAACTTAAGAAGAAGAAATAACTTAAATAGCACAGGCAATACTTTCTGCCACTTCGTTCAATATGTGTTCACCCCAGAATGAGCTTGACGTGTGGCCTTGAGCCTGCTGCTCCCTGTGTGCCTCATAGAGAGATTGCTACACCGTGCTGAGTAGTTAAAGGCTGGCACCTTAAAAAAAAAAAAAAAAAAAAAAAAAATATATATATATATATATATATATATATATATATATATATATATATATATATATAAAATTGATTTTTTACAGAGAGGAAGAGAGAGGGATAGAGAGTTAGGAACATCGATCAGAGAGAAACATCCCCTGCTGGGGATGTGCCCACAACCAAGGTACATGCCCTTGACCAGAATCGAACCTGGAACCTTTCAGTCTGCAGGCTGGTGCTCTATCCATTGAGCCAAACCGGTTTCAGCAAGGCTGACACCTTCTTAAACAGCAGGACCTCCGGGCCGGCCATTCACTGGACGTCTGCTGCAGAAACAGACTTTCACGGGCGTGGAGGGAAGCTGGCTGGGCTGGTCTTTCTCAAAGATCACATGGCGCCGTCCTAACCAATTTCAAGGGTCATTTTGCCAATGTGAGATTTTTCTCCTGTTCTGCCTGTTTAAGAACCTCATGAGCTGGAGGTGAGGCAGAATTCTTGTTTGGGGAAGCAAGCAGGGTGCTAGTTTTCTGGGCTAGGAACTCTTTCTTGACATGCATGATTCCTGGCAGACCAGTTGGTTATGAAGATATGGCTGGACCCTACCACATCAAAGCCATCCAGGTGCTTGCTTTTAAACATGCAGATTTTGAGTCCCAGCTCTGGACTTACTATTCACAATATCCAGGCACGTGGCCCAGAATCCGCATAATGACAGTGCCGTGTGCTGCTGATACATACTCTCAGCTGTGCGCTCAGGCGAGGCGGGAAGAATGTCAGTGTTACCCATTGTCCTGTCCTCAGTGCCTGGTGCATGGGAACGGTTTAAGGAATATTGGGTCACTGAATGAGATCAAGCTTCTAATTCTTTGTTTTGGTTTAGCAATCCTCAAAACGAGGTTAGAATATCAGCCAAGCTGGACCTTTAGGAAGAAGAAAGATAGATCTACCTCTTCCCTTTGCTCAGGGCATCTCCAGGGCAAGGCCAGAGACCTGCCTCAGTCAGCTCAGCCCCTTCGCTGCCGCCTGCTCCAGACCCCCTGCAGCATCTCTCACAGCCAGTCGCTTGGTGCTAACCCCCTAATCCACCTGCTGGCTGACTTGCCAAGCAAGAAATATGCAGAGACACAAGCCATTCATGCCGAGTTATTTCTTGCTGGGGAGAAGGAGACAGCAGGCAAGGGACTTGTCTCGGAGCCAGGGAACCCCAGAGTGATACTGGGGTGTGGTTTATCCACTCAGGCCCTTCTGATGCTGGGGTTCCTCCAAGAGCAGTTCCTAACAAGATGAGAACACCCCCACAGCCCTGGGAGGCCTGCGTGCTGAGAAACAGCGGGATGGCTCTCCATGGAGAATACAACCAGATGGCACCCTTTGCCCGAGCACCTCGTTCATTCAGCAGGTTATCTGTTGAGCATTGACTGCACGCCAGGCACTGTTTGGGTTCCTTTGGGTACATCAAGGAACAAAGTGGATTCAGATCCGTCTTTGTGGAGCTGCTGACAAGCCTCCTGCACTTGCAGTTCTCTGTCCCTCAGCAGAGGATGGATCCTCTCCCGGGGCCCGAGCTGCCCCCCGGCCAGCTCCCTGGCGGCAGCCTCCTCTCCCGGTGAAATGTGGTAGGATGGTGACTTGACTGTGTGGAAAGCAACTGTGAGAGTTTGGACCTGACCAAAGAAGCCTTAGAAATCCTCAAACAGTGCTCCCGACCCCATTATGAGCACCCATCTATAAACCAGAAGGTCATAGTTCAGTTCAGGGCTAGGGCATATGCCCAGGCAGATAGGAAGCAGCCGATCAATGATTCTTTCTCATCACCAATATTTCTGTCTCTCTAGCCCTCTCCCTTCATCTCTCTGAAATCAATAAAAAAAATTTTTTTATAAAGAAATCCTCAAACATCTGTTGTTTCTACTGCCTCTGCCAGATGTCTCCATTTGTCCCTGCAGACCCCCCCCTTCCCCCACAACCTGCTCTCTGCCCCAGAGGCTGGGCGAATGCACTACATCCAGGGTGTCGGTGTTCTCTCAATGTCAGCTGGGTTTGCTCAAGGGGAGGCCCCAGGAGCAGGAGGGAAGGAGGTCAGGACACTCAGAGAATCTCTGGTTCTCTCTGAGCGGTATACCTGGGCTGGCCATGTCCCTCAAGGGAAGGTGACCCTCAGAGAGGTCTGTTCTGGACAGTTCTTCCCCCCCTGTCCCCCTGCCCTTCGGGGGCAGAGGCGGTGACAACTCCACTGTCACCAGCCCCGCCTTCTTATCCACACCTTTGCCTTTGACATCGGTTTTCCACAATAAATCCTTCTCAGATGGCACAGATTTAATGCCATCTGTGTTCCAGGTGGAGCCTGGCTGATGCCCGTCCTCTCCTCACTCACTGTGCAATGCTCTCTGCGAAGACACAAACATCAAGGGTGCAGACAGTCCCGCAGGGCACAGCTGCCTCACCGACGTGTCTTCTTGGACCTGCACATGTTGGTATGCTTTTGTATTTGGAAGAATGGTTGCCGTCATTCAAAACATGAAATCAAAGTGCAAATCAAGGCATTCCACACAAGAACCAACACTTTTAGCTTTTCTTGAAAAGCAAGAACTTCTGGCAACAGTGGACCTAGATTAATGGTATGAATGGCCTAGAGCTAAGTGTCAGCTGCCTTCTGAACAGAGAACGGGGAGCCGAACACAGTTCCCTGTTTGTCACGTCTTCACAACACCCGTCAGCCGTGTTGACAGCGAGGCTGCACTGAGAGGGCGCAGGTGCTCCGCTGCCCGGGTGCTCCCAGCAGGTGCACTGGTCTGCACGCCCAGGAAGGAAGCTCCTGAAACCACTCTCCCCACCCAGAACACAGCAAAACGGAGCCTCTCACCTTCCAGTCTGTAGGTGTAAAGTGATACCTTGTTGTTGTTTTAATGTGGATTTCTCTCATTACTAATGAACTTGAGCGTCTCTTCATATGCTTGTTTGCCTTTTATATTTCAAATTTGGGGAGGGTGGGAGCAGTCACCCTCTTGTGGAATCAGCACCATGCTGAGTCACCTCCCTCCGGGCATTATTTTGGATTCTACTAGTGTTAGAGCATGGGTCTTCCCATCTCTTCCCTGACCGTGAGGTGGCTGGCCTGGGATCAGCTCTCACCGTTTACCTGCAGAGGAGAGACAGGTGCCTTTGCTAGGCACTGCTGCCCATCCCTGTAGGTGGCACGAAGCATGCAGAGAGGCCTGGGACGCCCTCATGCTGTCCAGGGCCTGAGCACTGACTCTCTTGCCCTGATCAGTTTCATGCTCCATAGTCCTGTTGCTCCTTGACTCGCCTTCCCAAGTGCAGCCTCCCTAGTCCTCTTAGGCCTGACCTTGGCCTCCAAATGCCATCACATTGGGATTAGAGTTTCAACATATGAACTTAAGGGTGGGGCACAAATATTCAGTCCAGTGAGCTTCCTTTGGCTGCGAGTAACAGGAACACATCGGAAAAGCCCTGGGAGACAGAAGCCAGGAAACGCAAAGAATCTCAGCAGGGGTTTGCGCGCCCTCCCTCTGGAGCGGTGGCCCCCAGAGTGGTGTGCACCAGCCGGGGTGAGAGTGGGGGTGGGGAACAAACCACCCACTGAGATACAGAACAATACATTCAAATTTCTATTTCTACTTAGTTTTATCTCATGTTAATTTTTTCTATTTTTGGATCTTCTAGAATATGCATAACAGTAACTATCATATTTGTATAATTTGGAAATAAATAAATGTACAATTATTGGGGTATATGATCAAAATGTTCTATCAGAAAAAGAAGGAGGCCCTGGCTACTCAGAATGCGGTCCAGGAGCCAGCAGCAAGGGCCTCGTGGGACACGTGCCGGATGCAGAGCCTCGGGCCTCGCCCTCTCCTGACCGAGTGACCTGCTGCTTCAGAGCAGGACTGTGACATAGTGTGACCTTTGACCTCTGTCCTTACAAAACTCCAGACTCCCAGAGGAGAAGCTGATTGGTCTAGCTTGGGTTAAGTGTCCGCCTCTGGACTATCAGCTGTTGCTACCGTGTTTCCCTGAAAATAAGACATCCTCCGAAAATAAGACCTAGCGCATGGAAAGATAAGACATCCCCTGAAGATAAGACCTAGCGCAACTTTGGGAGAAAAAATTAATATAAGACACTGTCTTATTTCGGGGAAACAGGGTAGGAGGGCTCAGGATCACGTCACAGGTGCATAGATTCCCTTGATTGGCAGAGTCGTGACCCAGGTCAATCAGGAAGGGAGGCATCTGGCTAGAAGTGCCCCAGTCCTACCAGCAGGATTCAATGACTGGACGCCCACAAAAACCAACCCCCAAACTCCTAGGAAACAGCTCAGCCTGTGCTCACGGCGATGGGCAGCAGCACTGTTACCTGATCGGGCCTCGGTTTCCTTTACACAGACCATGGACTCAGCCGTGTCACACATGAAGTTTTCCAGAATCACCATGCTACCACTCTCCACCCTGGTCTCTAGTTCATAGAAGTTCTGGCAATGTGCTGCCAGGCCTGCTCTGCTCGCCTGGGCTCCCCCTAAAGTGCCAGAACGGCGAGGCCCAGGAAGGCACGGGCTCTTGCAGGCACAGAGAGAGGGGCGTTCTTCCAGGCCCCGAGGACCCAGCAACACACTCGAGTTTCACGAACTGTCGTTTTCACCACTCACTTCCCCGCCCCCTCCCATCCCCTATGCCTAAGGAGCTTCCCAACTGCTCTCTCCAAACCAGTTTATACTAACCTGTTTCCACGACCTCAAATGAAGGAAAACTCGGAACCAAAAAAACTATCTTTTCCCACCAGATATTTTAAAACTTCCAAAATTGTTCAGAGCAGTTAACCAAGCAGGTTAGTTTGGCCCCCGTTGGAAGAGGCACTTCCTGAAACAGCAAGCTATTATTTGCTTGCTTCATTCTTAGTGCTCTTTGGGCTTGGGGTTTCTAGGCCAATTCCTGGCCTCGAAGGCCAGCAGGCTTGCAGACTCCCTCTCTTCTCCGCCCCCTAATGCGTCCTTTCACCTAAAGGAAACGTGCCGCTCCCGGGAGCTCTCCTGTTCCGTCTGCAGAACAACGCACGCACCTCCGCACCCCAGTGAGCCTCCACGTGGAGGCTGCACAGCACCAGGGTCCTGGGAAGAAAGATGGGAAACCTGGTCCCTGGCAGCAGAAAAATTCTTTCTCAGATCTGGGCTCTTATTAGAAACTAGAGGCCTGGTGCACAAAATTTGTGCACAAGGGAGGGGGTGTCCCTCAGCCCAACCTGTACCCTCCAATCTGGAATCCCTCGAGGGATGTCTGACTGCCTGTTTAGACCCAATCTATGGGCAGTCGGACATCCCTTTCACAATCCAGGACTGCTGGCTCCCAACTGCTCGCCTGCCTGCCTTCCTGATTGCCCCTAACCACTTCTGCCTGCCAGCCTGATCACCCCCTAACCACCCCCTGACAGTTTGATCGATGCCTAACTGCTCCCCTGCCAGCCCAATTGCCCCCAACTGCCCTCCCCTGAAACCCCAGTCACCCCCAAATGCCCTCCCTTGTATATTCCCTCTTTATTAGATAGGGTTTTTTGTTTTGCATATTGGACAGTCCTAACTGGTTTGGATGGAGCATTGCCCTGCAGACTCAAGAATCCCAGGTTCGATTCCGGGCAAGGGCATGTACCTTGGTTGGGGGCACATACTCAATGGGGAGTGTGCAGGAGGCAACTGATCGATGTTTCTCTCTTATAGATGTTTCTAGCTGGATGCCCAGTGGTAGCTTGTGTGCGAAAGCCACCCACTCAGAATGTGTCAGCAGGAGGCAATGCCAAGGCCTGGGCCTGATGCGGGGCTAAACCAGGAGCTGCCGGCCTCTCCTCGGTGCCCGCAGTCTGTGTGGCTCACTGGGGTCTGTGAGAGCTGGCGCTGCTGGCTGAGGGCTTGCTGCTCACCGCCCGTGTGGGTGCCCAGAGTCAGGGCTCTGACAGGCTCGTTCTCCTCCAGGAGGTGGCGTCAGCGTGCTCAGGTTGGCGAGGCTGGGTGTGTGTGTGGGGGGGGGGGGGGAGGGAGGGAGGGACCCTGCACTCCCATCTGAGGGACACACCGCAGGGCGCCATGGAGGGCGCGTCCTGGCTGCTGTGACAGCGTTCTATTTAGCCTCAGGAGAAGGGAGCTTGGGCAATGGTCGGACTTTACAGTCAGGTAACTTTGTCTTAAAGTTATAAAGGCCTTTCTCGTGTGGCTTATCAGTATTAATAATTATATGCAATATAATAGTAAAGATATTCTGTTTACTAAGCATGCATTATGTGTGAGAACTTCACAGTCTGTATGTACAGTATGTCCTGCATTTTAACATAAAGCCACAGCAAGGGCTGGGCCAGGCTTGGCCGCCTCTGAGCGGCGGGCTCAAGAGATGGGCAGAGTGGCCTGGCGGCGAGTGCCGCTGCTGCTGGCCTCGTCCCTGTCCCTGCTGCTCTGATTACTGCTACTGTGTGTTGAGGGCCCAATCGGCAGCCCACACAGTGATTTGTTTACCCCCTCAGGTTGCATTACTATCCCCCCTTTCCAAAGGACGCGGTGAGGAACAGAATGAGTTGGCTACCAGGTCACAGGCATGGGGGCGCAGACTCCACAGCCTTGCTCCAGGGGGCCAGGGTGATCCCACAGGGGCCGGGGTAATCACGCAGGACCAGCGGGTGCGAGAACACTGGCCCCGCCTTCAGGCGGGTCGCCTGCCTGCAGTCCAGGCACCTCCCTCCGGATGCCCTCGGGATGCGGCTGCAGGGGCACAGACGGTGCGTAGGAGCAGATGAAGGTGTGCAGTGACCCCGCCCACCTGGCACCTGGGCCACATGAGCCACATGAGCCAGCCAGCCGGCCTGTGTTTCCCCAAAAGGAATGTTTATCCAGCCTGCTGTGGCAGGGCATGGCCCAGTTTAATGGGCTCCATTGGGAGGGTAAATTGTTGCCCGTTTACAGCTCCGCTGGGATGGCCCCACCCCAGCAGCAGGCGCTGAGGCTCTAACTAGATCACTGATTTCCCTGTGGAGCAGCGCCGAGAGCCCTCACCTCACACTGCTGTCTTCAGGCAGCTGGGGGCAGAGGTGCAAGATTCCCCCTCCTTCCTGTCTCCATTTCTGTGCACACACGCACGCACACGCACACGCACACACACATGCACACGCACATGCACACACACACTAACTCCTCCAAGGCCTCTAGCATTCTGGCGCACTGGCCTTAAAAGGTCTGAAGAATCTCTCTAAAGTCAGACAGATTTGGGTCCAAATGCCAGTTGTCAGATTTAGCAAATAAAAATTACAGCACACATAGTTAAATTTTAATTTAGATAATAGGCAATTTTGGGATGTAAGTGTCTCTGAACATGGGTCTCTGAGATCTGAACGTAACTGAGAGCCCTCGGTCTACCTGGCAGCACTCCCGGGGGGGCGGGGGGGGGAGGCGGGGAGCAGGGAGGGCGGGGGGTGGGGGGGGGCTGGCCTCCTCTAACCCCGTTTCTAAGATCCTGGGCTCCTCAGAGACATGGGGAGCCGGCCTGGGAGGTGCTGCCGACTCTCAGTCCCTGCTCCCTGCCCACTGGTTACCTGCATCTGATGGGGTCCAATCTGCAGGCCCAGGGGTTTGTTTACCCCTCAGGTTTCACCACATCTTAAGAGTCCCCAGTGATTCATTTTGCACATACATACGTGTGTGTGTCTGTGTGTACACACGATAAACATTTCTGTACCTACTTGAATCTGTGTGATATAAAATATTGAGACCATGTACCCCAAAATGGTAATAATCCTTTCTCAGGTGAGTTGGTTCTGAGTCAGGTTTTGTTTCTTGTTTGTGTTATATTTTCTGAAATGCCAGCTGCTCCAGACTGCCCTCCACCAGCTGCGGGAGTGCTGGCTGCCGGCACCCCAGCCCAGACTCTCCCGGCCCCCCTCCTCAGCAGGAGTGGCCTGTGGGCACAGCGGCCTGGCCCAGGCCTCAGTCCTGGCTCCGCCCTCCACGGATCAGCTGCATGGCAGCCTGCTTTCTCCCTCTGCCAGGCCTGCGCTCCAGGTAAGCCGGCCTATAGCACCTAAAACAAAGACATTCACTCGGCAGTGAGAGAAACTTTTAATTAAAAAGGTCCTGATGAAATGCCCTGCATTTTGTTCCAGATCTCCCTATGAGGAATTGTCTGCTCTCCAAAGTGACCAATGAAATATACTCTGAGGCCGGTTCCCCAGGCCATGCACGGAAAGGCACGGGAGGTGATTAATCAATTAGTCTTGTTTGTCTTCCAATAAATCCCCTCCCAGCGGGCTTGTCCCTGCCCAGCTGGCATTTCCATAGCCGCCTGCCGCCCTAGCTGAGTTAAATGATGCATTGTCCTGAACTTGGAGGTTTTAATCTCATCTGGTAAACCGGCAGGCCCAGCAATTCCCTGAATGCATTTTATTGACTTTGTAACTCAGACTCCCCACACCGGCTCTGGGGCCGGGGGAGAGGTGTTTGTCTGTGAAATTGTCTGGACACAGACCATTGACTGTGATGATAGCCAGTGATTTGTGGGGCCAGATAGACAAGCCGCCTGTACTAAGCAGATTAAAATATAACAAAACAGAAAGGTGCCGTTACCAAGAATACAGTGAAAGCAGCAGGATGTTTGTGACAAAAGACAGAAAACAAACCAGTTCCAGGCCTGGGAGGAGGCCCAGCAGAGCGCTTACTCCCTCCTCGGGAGCAGAGGACCTGCTGTCACACAGCGAAGGCACCGTTTCTGAGGGCCCTTTGGCTGGAGTCTCGGAACGCTGGGCTGACCCTGTTGGCTCGTGTTCTCAATGTCACGCGGGCCTTTTTGCCTGCTGTGGCCGGAATCGTTTGCAAAGGTGCAGCGGTCATTTTAAAAGCTTTAAAGAACACTCTTGCAGTGGCCTCCCTCCCACTGAGGATTAAACCGAATGAGTCTAAGTGGGCTGGCACCACTCTCACTTTATCCTTTGTCACGCCTAGACCCCCCCTCCCTCCCCCAGCCACATTGCCTTCCTGCTGTTCCTCCAGCAACACTGGCACCTCTGACCTCAGGGCCTTTGCACTTGCTGTTCTTCTTAGTGTCATGCTCTTGCACCAGACACCTCCCAGTCTAGCCCAAATGCTTCACGCAGGTCTCTGGAGAGTGGTCACCTCCTCAAAGAAACCCTCCCTGGTCACTCAGTCTGAAATGCCCCCCCCCCCCCCCCCCCCGCCAACCTCTCAGTCTCTCCATTCTCTTATATTTTCATTATTGGTATTTATAGGGAATGGGACATTGTAATATTTGTTATAAACTTATTAGTTTATTTTAAGCCTCACTCCTCAAGAGAATGGAAATTTTGGGGTGTGTGTGTGTGTTTAAATATATTTTTATTGATTTCAGAGAGGAAGGAAGAGGGAGAGAGAGATAAAAAAAAAATCAATGAGGAAAGAGAATCATTGATCGGCTGCCTCTTGCACACTTCACACTGGGGATCGAGCCCACAACCTGGGCATGTGCCCTGACCAGGAATCAAACCATAACCTCCTGGTTCATAGGTCGATGCTCAACTACTGAGCCACGCTGGCTGGGCAGTGTGTGTGTTTTTAATTGGATTTATTGGGGTAACACTGGCTCAAGAAAACATGCATGTTTCACATGTACAGCTCAGTAACACGTCATCTGCACACTGCACCCTGTACCCATCACCCAAGCCACGTCTCTTTCCATCCCCATTCCCCCGGTGTAAACAGCCAGAGAGGAAGGGGTGTACCTCCACCCAGCCCAGCCCCTTCCTCTCTGGCTGTTTCCACTCTGCTGTCTGTGTCTGTGGCTCTGTACGTATGTTTTTGGATGACCCTTCACCTCCTTTCACCCAGTTGCCCCTCCTCACTGACAAACTGGCAGGCTGTTGTATGTATCTATACTGTTTCTATGTGTTTGTTAGTTTATTTTGTTCATTAGATTCCAAATATAAGTGAGATCTCATAGTATTTGTCTTTCTCTGACTGGCTTATTTCACTTAGGATAATAATTTCCAGGTTCACCTACGCTGTCACAGAGGGTAAGATTTCCAATTTTTTTCTTTTTAGTAGTATTCCATTATGTAAAATGCACCACAGCTTTTTTTACCCACTCATCTACTGATAGGTACTTGGGCTGTTTTAGCTGTTATAAATATTGCTGCAATGATCATAGAGGTGCATATATTCTTTCAAATTAGTGTTTCAGGATTCTTAGTATATATTCCCAGAGGTGAGATCACTGGGTCAAAAGGCAGATACATTTTTAATTTTCTGAGGAAACTCCATACTGTTCTCCACAGTGGCTGTACCAGTCTGCATTCCCACCAGCAGTGCACAAGGGTTCCCTTTTCTCCCCATCCTCACCAGCACTTGTTGTTTGTTGATTTGTTGATGAAGCCATTCTGGTGTGAGATGATACCTCACTGTCGTTTTAATTTTCATGTCGCTGATGATCAGTGATGAATATCTTTTCATATTTCTCTTGGCCATCTGTAGGTCCTCATTGGAGAAGTACCTAATCAGGTCCTTTGCCCATTTTTAAATTGATTTTGTTAGTCTTCCTGCTGTTAAGTCATATGAGTTCTTTATATACCGGGTGTCCTGAGAAATGTATGCACTCTTTAACAGATGATAAGTCAAGTTTGCAAATGAAATGTGCGTCATAGTTACAGGTCGAATGGTTGAACAGCTGAACAGTCACTTAGGCTAGGAGAACCCTGCCTAATACAACCACCAACTGGCTGGTAACCTCTCTGTGCCTCAGTTTCCTCATCTGTAAAATGGAAAAAATGATAATCCTCTACTAAATGTTAGTTATTATTTTATCATTATAACACAAGGAATGCCAGGCATTGTTGAGGGTTTGTCAGGGACAAACCATGCAAGCAAGCGTATATGGGAAGGCACTTCAAATTCAAGGTCTCCATTTTGCCTGGCCCTCAGGAGGCAGGGCAACCCTTTAGTGCCCCTGATCACCCCTCTCCTGCTCCTCTCAGCAGCTGGTATGCTTCAAATCCACTCTGCCACTTTCTCTTGCCTCCTGGGTTAGCCAATCCATGAACAAGGTATATGCTTCTACTTCTTTGTATCTTCTCAATTTCTTTCTTCAATATCCTATAATTTTCTGAGTATAGGTATTTCACCTCTAGTATGCAAGTAAATATAATAAGATAATTACAACTGGAGGGTGGGAGAGAGAAGACTGCAGTGGCAATTGAGTTACATTCCTGTCCATCAGAGCTGGCAGCCAAAAGATTATCCACAGTTGAAAAACTAAGTAGCCATTAAAAAAAAATAAAAAAAAAAAAATATATATATATATATATATATATATATATTATTGATTTTACACAGAGAGGAATTGAGAGGGATAGTTAGAAACATCGATGAGAGAGAAACATCGACCAGCTGCCTCCTGCACACCCCCCACTGGGGATGTGCCCGCAACCAATGTTCATGCCCTTGACCAGAATCGAACCCGGGACCCCTCAGTCCCCAGGCTGACGCTCTTCCACTGAGCCAAACCGGCTTCGGCCTAAGTAGCCATTTTTACATTCCGTATTATCTATATATTAGAGGCTTGGTGCACAAAATTCATGGAAGGGGCTAGAGGGATTCCCTCAGCCCGGCCTGCATCCTCTCCAATCCAGGACCCCTAATGGGTGTCCGACTGCCTCTCACAATCTGGGACCACTGGCTCCTAACTGCTTTCCTGCCTGCCTGCCTGATGGCCCCTCACCACTCTGCCTGCCTGATGGCCCCTCACCACTCTTCCTGCCTGATGGCCCCTCACCACTCTGCCTGCCTGCCTGATCGCCCCTCACCACTCTGCCTGCCTGATCGCCCCTAACCACTCTTCCTGCCTGCCTGATCGCCCCTCACCACTCTGCCTGCCTGCCTGATCGCCCCTCACCACTCTGCCTGCCTGATTGCCCCTAACCACTCTTCCTGCCTGCCTGATGGCCCCTCACCACTCTTCCTGCCTGATCGCCCCTCACCACTCTGCCTGCCTGCCTAATTGCCCCTAATCATCTCTACTTGCCTACTTGATCACCCCTAACTGCTCCCCTACTGGCCTGATCACCCCTAATTTCCTCTGCCTCACCCCACACCCGGGACCCAGGATTCCATTCTCCAGCTGGTCACAGGAACCCGGGACCTGGCCTTTTCTCCCTCAACCAGCTGCTGGTACCCAGGACCTGGGCCAGCTTCGCCCAGGCTGGCTGTAGCCACAGAGGACCGTGAGCAGGTGGCTGGCCCCTCTTCCAGGCTGCAGGCACATGTTCAGCTATTGGCGCCCGAGACTGCTGGGTGGATGGCTTGTCCCTCTCCCGAGCCACAGTTTGGCTGGTCCCCAATCCTCTCTTTCCAGTATTGAGTGTCTGAGCCATGATGGCATGACAATCATTTGCACATTAGCTCTTTATTATATAGGATATAAAAGCCTAAGCAACCATTACAACTGAACAACCAGTCTACCAGTTGCTATGACCATGCAACAGGAGGCAGATGCTCAATGCAGGAGCTTCCTTCCCCCTGGTGGTCAGTGTGCTCCCACAGCCAACCTCCTGTGGTGGGCAACAGGAGGCAGATGCTCAATGCAGGAGCTTCCTTCCCCCTGGTGGTCAGTGTGCTCCCACAGCCAACCTCCTGTGGTGGGCCAACCTCCCTTCTGGTCCCTTTCCTGGCCAGCCACCTCCTGCGGTCCCTCTCCCCCACCTCCATCCCCATCCCACCCCCTCCCAGCCAACTTCCTGAGGTCCCTCCCCTACCCCCTGGCTGGCCCAATCGCCCTCAGAGAGACTGGGTGAGATGGTCCCAATTGGCCCTGATTGCCAGCCAGGCTGAGGTACCCCATCCATGCATGAATTCATGTACTGGGACTCTAGTTTAGTGATAATGATATAACCACAAAAAGAAATTCTCAAAAGCAGTTAAAATGGGTTGTCTCTGAGAAATGGGATTGAGAGTAGCAAGAGGTAAGGGAAAGAATGTTGTTTTTCATTAAAAACTATTCTGTACTAGAAAACTATTCTGTACTAGTTTTATTTGTTGCTTTCTTTCTCTTTTTTAAATAATGAGCACATATTATTTCCATTAAAATTTTTTTCAAAAAGTATTTCTTTATTGATTTCAGAGAGGAGGAGAGAAGGAGAGAGAGATAGAAGCATCAATGATGAGAGAGAATCATTGATAAGTTGTCTCCTGCATAACCCCTACTGGGGATCAAGCCCGAAATCCAGGCATGGGCCCTTGGCCAGAATCAAACCCAGGACCCTCCAGTCCTCAGGCCGATGCTCCATCCACTGAGCCAAGCTGGCCAGGGCCCATTAAACATTTTTAAAGGGCTTTTATTCCATGTTAGCAAATCTCTAGCACAGGCTCATGATCAACAGAATTTAGCAGGTTACATTTCTTCACTGGTTTGGGCTTTCAGAACCTTCCCTTTGTCGGCATTATAATGTTAATCTTGCTATAAATTTTTAAGGAGCTTCATCAGAGCAGAAATGCTTTTGCTCGCAAATGAGCCTGTAAACACCATTTATAATCACGCTCCCTGTGACATGTGACATATAGGAATGAAATGGCTTCTGATTTCAGATCCAATGTGCTGTCTGCCTGTGAGATGCTCTCTGACACGGTGAGCTCTGGACGCACAGCTGCTGCACAGGCGCAATGGTAGAGCTTTTGGTTGAAGATCCATGCAGAAACCAAGCCAATCCAGCCCCATGTTGCTGATCCAAAGCGTGTGGTGAATGGCTTTCGCCATCTGGACCTAAAATCTTCTTCTATGTCAGTTTCTGCATTCTGTTCCCATCATGCCTGCCCTCACTGCGCTCCCTCTAGGTCAGTGGTCTGCAAACTGTGGCTCGATAGCCACATGTGGCTCTTCGGTCCATTGAGTGTGGCTCTTCCACAACATACCACGTGTGGGTGCGCAAATACAGTGCGATTGAAACTTCGTGGCCCATGCGCAGAAGTTGGTTTTCAGCTCTCAAAATAAATTTCAATCTTTGTACTGTTGATATTTGGCTGTTGACTAATGAGTTTGCTGACCACTCTCTCTAGGTCCTTGCCCCTCTGGACAGCAATCTCTTCAGCCTCCAGGCCTTTGCCTGTGCAGGTTCCTCTGCCAACTGATCTCTTCATTCAACAACCACTAAAACCTCACCTGTTCAGGGATTGCTCCCCCTCCTGCTAAGCTGGTGCCCTGTCCCCCGTCCAGGGTCGCCCTGCTTTTTCTTCTATCAGCCTTGGAAACCTCTGCACTCCACCCTCCCTCAGCCCTGAGGCTGCCCGAGGAGCAGGGAGGAGTGAGAGCCCTGAGCACTGCCTTAAGGGTGAGGGTAAGCATTCACTCACCAGCTCTGCACCTGCAGGGAGCACTCTGTTCCTGTAGGGAGCATCACAGCTCTGTGTCCATGAGGAGCACCCAGGACTCTGCACCTGCAGGGAGCACCTAGGGTTCCATGCCCTTGGGGAGCACCACGGCTCTGCATTCCTGTGCTGAGCATGAGGCCTCCATCCTGAGCAGGAGCCAGGCCCTATCGCACAGGAAGCATGGGAGGTAACAGGAAATGACACGGTGTGGTAGGCACTTTACTAGAAGATGCACAATGTGGTCAGAGGAAATATAAACAAGAATGACTGATTGGGGAGCAGAGAGAGTTAAAGGACCTGACATTTTAGCTGGTACCTCCACTCTGCCTAGGAGCCTGAGTCAGGGGCAGAGGTGGGGCCCCTCAGAGACAGTGGCTACCGACAAGAGACAGGCAACAGCAGAGGACAGAGAGGTAGGCTAAGCCAGCTCATCAAAGGCTGGGGAAGCCTGCTTAGGGAGTTCAGACTTTATTCTAAAGCACAGGCAGCTAGGGAAGGATTCTAAGCCGGGGAGTGACATAATCAAAACAATGCTTACTCACCATCATTGTTATTAATAGTAATTGTAAATGTAATTGCCATGTGGACATGAGGAAATGAGGAAGATAACAATTGATGAGTGTAAAGGCGGACAGTCTCAGGGACACATGCCTGGCCTGTCCGCCTGTGAGTCAACAGCAGTCATCTCAGTTCCAAAGTAACATGCACACGTTATGCCAGAAATATGCATCAGTTTTTAAAATTTAATTACATGAATTATAGTTATTATAACAGAAAATAAGTCCACAATATAAAACACCACTAAGCTCACTAACTGGAAGGAGCCCTATGTTCTCCCGGGCTTACTCACACGCAGCCCTCAGCAGCTGCAAACACGATATCATGCTACACGGAACATGTTTCACAATCTACTTTTTTCACATAATTATCATCATCATCTTCCATGTCGTTAAGCATGTTATTCAAGAACTTTATATTGACCATGTTCTTATTGAATTATATTTATTCTGTTGGTTTTTTTTATTCCTCAACTAATAATTCTTAATGCAAAACTCCCAGGAAAAAAGGAAAGTACAAAATCCGAAACACCCGTTGTAACCAGGCAAACAGTTTTGAGGCCTGCCTTTGTTTGTGGGTGTGCTGTGGGTGTTTGTGCACGTGTGGTAACTATTTCCATGTGGGCCCGACGCAGTGGCCTCCCAAACGAGCCTTACTGAGGGTCAGGCTCACCGAGCCGGTCTCCTTGTCCTGATTCTCTGGAGCCCCCACGGCTGAGAAGGGTGCTCTGTCTAGTTCTTGGGCCTGAAATAGGGGAAGATGCACCTCTGTCTGCAGTGGCACCTCAGGACTGCACCACGGATCCTGGTTCCCTCGGGGCCCCATGCAAGGCTCTCCTGAACCTCCTGTGAGACCCGAATTCCACTCCCAGGAGTGACCCGCTACATCCGCGTGTGTTTGTGCACTTCTCAGTTCTGCATTGTCATGCAAAGTTAGTCTTCTCTGTTTCCTTCATCATCACATTAGCAAGTACTTTCTCCAGACCCGCCACCACACCCCACGTCTAAGATCACCGCAGGTGGTGTCAGTCAGCAGTTACGGTCTCAGCACTCTTCGGGTTGCAGACCTGTGGAGGATACAGAGAAGGGCGGCAGGTGTAGTGCTGGGTGCTAAGCATGTTACTGAGTGTTGATCGTGGTGACATAGAAGAGCATCAGCTCTGGAGGAGGTGGGAAGAGACGGGTGCTCATGGAGCGCTTTCCGGAAGGAAGGACACTGAGGTAATCCTTTTACCTGAGATTGCCACTGCTCTTTCCAAATCGCACAGCTCATGACCCCGTCTTCGACCCTGTGGCCTCCCTTCAATCTTCACTCTATGTAAGTTCTCTGCATTTGACACTGCCCAGTATAAGCTGCTCACTGCTTCATTCATTTATTCATTCAATCATTCATTCACCAAATATTGCTTGAGCATATTTATTTATTTATTTATTTATTAAATCAATCTTTATTGTTCATATTATTACAAAGGTTCCTCATTTCTTCCCCCCTCCACCAGGTTCCCACCCCACCCTCCGCCCCCTCCCCATCCCCCATTGTCCTCATCCATAGGTGCACAGTTTATGTTCAGTCTCTTCTTCCCTCCCTTTCCCCGATAGTAAATCCCTTTTCAGATAGTAAATCAGTTACTTAGCATTTTCTCATATCAATAATACCTCCACATGCCCAATGATACACTTCACACAAAAGACTTTTCCCAATAGGTCCACCAGCCTCATCCAGGCCCCACCCAAGGCACTCACAGATCAACACCCCAGTCCTAAATTAACTCAACACAACCAGATCTAAGCCTTCATCACTTGATTCAGCAGACCCTCAAATTCCCACGAAAGTTTCCAGCCATGTCTGAGAGGCAGCGGTGGGGCAGGGGTAGGCGAGAAGCGAGCTGTTCCGGGCCTGGCCGCTCAGGGCCTGGCCTCTGTTGCTCTGGTTCGTTCCACAACCAGCTGCTCCGGGTCTGGTCACTGCTGCTCCCGACCTAGTTGCTCTGGACTTGGCTGCTGCTGCTCCGGGCCTGGCCGCTCCCAGCCTGGCAGCCGCTGCTCCTGGCCTGGCCGCACCCGACCCGGCTGCTCCGGGCCTGGCCCCTCCCAGTCTGGCAGCCACTGCTCCGGGCCTGGCCGTTCCCAGCCTGGCTGCTCCCCCGGGCCTGGCCGCTCCCAGCCTGGCAGCCGCTGCTTGAGCATATTTATTATGTGATGATGCTGGGGATCAAAGGTGGGTCTTTACCTTTCATGGCAATATCTGTTCTCATTCCACACATCAGACCATCCCTTCACAATCTCCTTCATGAATTCATCTTCTCATCCCCTTTTCACCCATGTTCTCCCCAGCAACTTCAGTGACTCCAATGACTTTGAGAAGTACTGGTGACTCATAAATCCCTACCTGTACATCTAACCCTCTTCAGAGCATACACCCAGTTTTATGCAGGAAAAATTATTGTGTGTCTACTGTATACCAAGCACTGTGCTAATCACTGGACCTAAAAGGATGAAAAAAGTAAATTATTTCCTCTCAAGTAGCTCACACTCTAATGGAAAGTTAAATCTGATTTCACTTCCTCACTATCCTGATTCCAAAACCGACAAAGACTTTACAAAGAAAGAAAATTATAGGTCAATATCCCTGCTGACCATAGATGCCAAAATCCTCAGCAAAATATTAGCAATCAGAATTGAGCAATACATTAAAAAGATTATACACCATGATCAAGTGGGTTTTATCCTGGAAATGCAAGGTTGGTATAATATTCACAAATCAATTAATGTGATATATCACATAAATAAAATGAAGGATAAAAATCACATAATAGTATCAATAGATGAAGAAAAAGCATTGGACAAAATCCAGCATCTATTTATGACAAAAACTCTCCATACAATAGGGATAGAGCTCAAATAAAGTCCATCAAAATCAAACCCACAGCCAACACCATACTCAATGGGCAAAAAACTAACACATTTCGCCGAAGCTGGTGTGGCTCAGTGGTAGAGCGTTGGTCTGCAGACTGAAAGGTCCCAGGTTCGATTCCTGTTAAGGGCATGTACATTGGTTGTGGGCACATCCCCGGTGGGGGGTGTGCAGGAGGCAGCTGGCCGATGTTTCTCTCTCATCGACGTTTCTAGCTCTCTATCTCTCTCCCTTCCTCTCTGTAAAAAATCAATAAAATATATTTTTAAAAAATAATTCAAACTTAAATAAATAAAAAAAACTAACACATTTCTTAAGATGGGGAACAAGACAGATATATCCACTCTCACTACTCTTACTCAGGTTTCCAAGTCAGAAACATTTAAGAGGGAAAAGGCAGTATCTTTAGAGTTGGTAAGGAAACATCCCACCGGGGCAGAACTGGATTTTCAAACAGAAGAGCTGGTCGCTGCCCTGAACAGCCTTCTCTTTCCAGGCCTGGTGTTTGCACAGGTTATTAAACCTCAGGAAGGCTAACACGGACCGCAGCCATGGATTCCTGTTTGCTTTTACCTTTTACTGAACCTGGGCTCAAGGGAGTGATGTTCCTCATGACCTGAGTGCGTGGTTCGGGGGACTTCCATCACAGCTACCTGGTATTGAAATAGGTATGTGGCTTACAGGGTGGTCCTTTAAGGAAGAAGTCCCTGGGCCCTGCACAGCAGACCAGGTGTGTATAGTCCCGGGTCCCAGGGCCTGGCAGAGCCCAGTGGGACAGCATGGCACCCTGTGGGAAGCCATGTTTCTGGGCTGAGATGCAGGGCAGAGCCTGGAGCCAGCGGCCGCCCCACCGGGTGGAGCAGGGAGCCCACGCCAGCAGCCAGCCGCCACTCGGCCGCACCGGGCCCATCTCTATCGTGCACACGCACTTTCATTAAATCAAATCACCTTATTATGTAAGCCTGAGTTTTAAAAACATCGACAGGAAAGCACTGCACAAAGTCACTTACAGTGGAGCTAGATAATTATAAATAAATTGGTAGGAAATTGAGTTCATCAAACACTAGCACACCTACATTAGGAACACGGGGATCGATTAACATCAACTATCACTGTAATCCATTATATCAACCAACTAAAGAAGAAATCTTATAAAAAATGTTATAATTACCAAGTATATTTTAATAATAATTAAATAAATTTTGGGTAATATGAGAAGATATGGAATGCTCATCCAATAAATGTGCTATTTATTAATACTGCAATGAGAAAACTCAAACTGGAAAGTAATATGAACGGGTCTATTTTTGTGGGGAGGGGTAGCAACAAAGATACGGAGGGCAGAGAGACTTTTAGGAGATTATTGCAATCAATCGGCAGGTAATAAGAAACTGAGCTGGGACAGGGTCTTTCCAGAGAAATAATTATTAGTAATGCCGTGGCTAAATGAGCAGAATTTGGTAACTAGACTCCAGGCTGTGGGTGGACACACTGCCGGGCCTGTAGTGAAGGACACGGCAGAGAGATGAGGCTGAGTTACAACCTGACTTTGAAATATCCCAGAACACTCATGTGGCAGAGAATACAGACCAGAAACAGCAAATAAAAATCAAATTAGCTAACACATTAATAGAGAAGTCATTGGTGGAGAGCTGAGAGTTGGAACTGTAAGAGGAGATATGCTCATCAGGAACACGTGGCCTTCCGGGGCAGCCAGGACGGGCGGGCAGGAGGAGGAAGGAGAGGCTTAGGCAGCTGACGGCCAGCTGGGAGTACCTGAGGAGTTCTGAAAGGAGGAGTTCTGAAAGGAGTAGACAGTCAGCCGTCTGGGTGCCACACAGGGTCAAACGGGAGGAGCAGCCAGCCACCTGGCCGCCAGGTCATTGGGGAACCAGCTAGTGCCTGGAAGCATCTTGACTAATACTGGCTGAAGTAAGAAGCAGGTGCACCAAATCTAAACGGGCCAGCAGGTAGTTCAGTTGCTTGGGGTCTCCTCCCATGCACCAACAGGTGGCAGTTACAGCCAGTTGGAGCATTTATGAGAGGCAACCAATCGCTCGTGTACACTCTCTCTCTGCAAAAAGAAAAAAAAAATCTAAATTATTTTTCATTAAGGTGAGTAAGAATGTAAACCTAAGAATCAGACTAACGTGGATTCAAATTCCAGCTCTCTGAGCTCACTGGCCTTACATGGAAAATAGGGTAATACTAGCACCAACTTCATAGGAGTTATTATAATGATTCATCTCAGGGGCTTACATAACACTTAACCTAAAGTAGGTGGTCAATAATTTGGAGTATTATTGTTACATTGATAAAACAGATAAGATCATCTGATGAGAAAGGGCCAGAAGTAGGAGGAAAAGGCAGGAGCAGCTATGTGCTTTTAAACAGAAAACTTCATCACAAAAAAAAAAAAAAAAATCCTGATATATAAAAAGCCAGGGGCTGTCATGAACTAAATGACTAAACAGATGACCAAACAGCAGGCTGTGTGGGGCGAGCAGGCCCGCAGAGAGGTTAGTGAAGGAAAACCAAACAACTGAACAGCAAGCTGCATGGGCAACCAGGCTGGAAGGGGGGTTAGTGATGGATGACCAAATGATTGAACAACAGGCTGCATGGGGCAAGCAGGCTGACAGGGGGGCAGTTGGGGACAACCAAGCCTGCAGGGGAAGGAAGCAGTATGGGGTGACCAGGCTATCAGGGGGGGCAGTGAGGGGCGACCAGGTCAGCAGGGAGAGGGGGTAGTTGGGGGAGACCAGACTAGTGGAGGGGGCAGTTGGGGATGACAAGGCTGGCAGGGGGGACAGTGAGGGGTGACCAGGCTGGGGGGGGAGAGGAAGTTAGGGGTAAACAGCAGAGGGGGGCAGTTGAGGGTGACCAGGCTGGCGGGGAAGTGAGGTAATTAGGGGTGACCAGGCTGGCATAGAGTGGGCAGTTAGGGGTGATCAGGCAGTCAGTCAGTCAGGTGAGCAGTTAGGAGCCAGTGGTCCTGGATTGTGAGAGGGATGTCCCGAATTGGAAAGTGCAGGCTGGGCTGAGGGGACCCCTCCCCCTTGCATGAATTTTGTGCACTGGGCCTCCAGTAAAATATAACCAGGAGGTATTACAGGGTCACTTGACATGGGCAGAGATGAGCTGATAACAGACCCAACCCGCCCACACGTCAGGCCAGTTTTCCCCGCACACTGAGCAGTGGCATGGGGTGGGATAAAGGCATTGTTGGGAGCATTCTGGACTGAGGAATGGTGAGAGTGAATCAATCTGGTATAGAAAACAGCATCTGAGCAAAGCAGGACAGTCCTACCAGCCTTGGGAGTGGGGCAGAGTCCCAGGAATGAGGGTGAAACTGGAGCAAAGATCAGCATTTTCCTAAAAGGGGGAGGATGAGGAGCATGAGACAAAGACTCAGAGCCGTGGGTGTCTCACCAGCCATTTGCTCCTATGTTGTTTATTCTGTTTCTCTTCTGCTCACTCCTTTGCCTGTGTCCCTGGATGGTTAAAACTTAAAAGACTGGTCATACAGAGTGTGGCAGAAAGAGAACTTTCATACGCCGCTGGTAGACATGTAAAATTGTACAATCACTTTGGAAAACAGTTGTCAGTTTCTTAAAAAGTAACAAATGTACTTACCATGTGAACTAACCATTCTACTCCCAGAGATTTATCCAAGAATATATACAAGTGTATATGTATACAAAAACATGTTCAGGGATATTCACAGCAGCTTTGTTTTTAATAGCCCCCAACTGAAAACAATCCAAATATCCGCCAACAGATCGATCAAACTGACTTGTGTCCATACAATAGATATTACTCAGCAATAAGAAAGAATGAAATACTGATATCGAAATTCATGCCCCAGGGGACGGGGGGAGAGGGTGTCCCTCAGCCCCCCCTCCACCCGCTCAAGGGATGTCCAACTGCTCCACTGGGATCAGGCCTAAATTGTGAGACCTCCCTCTCTCAATCCAGGACTGCTGGCTCCCAGCCGCTCACCTGCCTGCCTGCCTGATTGTCCCTACCCACTTCTGCATCACTGCAAACCACTCTCCTGCCAGCCAGATTGATACCTAACTGCTCCCCAGCTAGCCCAATTGCCCCTAACTGCCCTCCTCTGCTGGCCGGGTCACACCAAACTATCCTCCCCTACAGGCCTGGTTGCCCCCAGCTGCCCTCCCCTGCTGGCCTGGTCACCCCTAACTTCCCTTTCCTACAGACCTGGTCATCTCTAACTGCCCGCCCCTGCAGGCCTGGTCATCCCCAACTGCCCTCCCCTGCAGGCTTGGTACCCCCTCCCCAATTACCCTCTCCTGCAGGCCTGGGTTTCTTCCAACTGCTCTCCCCTGCAGACCTATCCCCCCCAACTACCCTCTCCTGCGGGCCTGAGTCCCCGCAAACTGTCCTCCCCTGCCAGCCTGGTCCCCCCCAATTGCCCTCCCCTTGCTGACCTGATTGCCCACAACTGCTCTCCTCTACTGGCCATCTTGTGGTAGCCATCTTGTGTCCACATGGAGGCGGCCATCTTTGACCACATGGGGGTGGCCATTTTGTTTGTTGGAGCAATGGTCAATTTGCATATTACCTCTTTATTATTCATGCTAAAACATGAATAAATCTCAAAGTAATGTGGGGAATAAAATAAACCAGAACAAAAATAAGTGAATACTGTATTATTTCATTTTTTAAAAAGTATATTTTATTGATATTTTACAGAGACGAAGAGAGAGGGATAGAGAGTTAGAAACATCAATGAGAGAGAATCATCGATCAGCTGCCTCCTGCACACCCCCACTGGGGATGTGCCCGCAACCAAGGTACATGCCCTTGACAGGAATCGAACCCGGGACCTTTCAGTTCACAGGCTGACGTTCTATCCACTGAGCCAAACTGGTTTTGGCTATTATTTCATTTTTTAAAAATCACTAGAGGCCCATTGCACAAAGATTTGTACAATAGGAGTTTCCTCCCCTAGCTGCCGGCACTGGTTTTACTCCAGCACCTGGGACCCAGGCTGCAGTGGAGCCAAGCCTGCAGCATTTAGGCTTGGCTCCAGCCATGGGGAGAGCCTTCAGTCTTCACTCCATGCCTACGTATGCAAATTAACCTTCCATCTTTGTTGGGTTAGTTTGCATACTCACACCTGATTGGCTGGTGGGCATACCTCTGCTATTTGCATCTTTCTCTTTTATTAGTGTAGATAGGAAATACAAACTGAAGGCAGATGAGTGGTTGCCTGGGAATATGGGAGGGACAATCTATAGGGGACACTGGAAACTCTGAGGGTGGTGAGCATGCTCACTATCTCAGTGGTGGTGGTGGTGGTGGGGGTTCACTAATGTATACAGAGGTCAATACTTACTAAATTGCACTTTAAATATATGCAATCTGTTATATTTTGATTATACCTCAAAAATCCCATTTCAGTATAATAAAAAGGTTTAACTGGATGGATAGGTAGATGGGTAGATGGATGGAAGGATGGGTAGATGGGTGGATGGATGGATGGGTGGATGGGTGAATGGTGTCATCTTTCCTTCACTGTGGCCTATGAGCAGGATATTTCCACATTGGATTTATTTCAGCAAGCCCTTCCTGTCACCTTGGTGATCATTTGTCCTCCTGTTTGCAAACATTTATTGTCTGATGGCCAACTCCTGCCATCCCTAAGGAACAAACCCTGGATCACTAATTGAATTATCATTAGCTGGGTCTCCCTCTGGGACTGTATGACCTTTATTGGTTTGAAGCTTTTCATTTTCTTATCTCACCAAATTCCCAGCATCAGCCTCAGCATACAAAAAGGCACTCAATAGGATAGTGAAGACCTGGGGCGGGGAAGGGCTGGGAGGAGAAGGGGAAAGGGAAATGCGAGATATCTGTAATACTACCAACAATAAAAAATATTTTTAAAAGGCACTCAATAAAGATTTTCTGCTTAATTGATTCACTGATTAATTAATTAGAAAAACTATAAATTCTGTAAGGGTTGTTTTCAAAATCCAAAGGGACTCGGGGAATTGGGTTTTTAATAAACTGCTTACCTTCAGAAATACTATGTGGAATCTTTGTCAATTTTTTTCATAATTGCCACATAATGCTTTTATAATCAGAAAACTGACGCTAAAATTAGCTGAATAAGTACACATACCACTTAAAATTTAAAAGCAGCAGCCCCATCATCTTCATTGGCCACTCTGGCCAGATTGCACGGGGCCTTTTCAGTCTGCATCCTGCATCCACCCTCCTTTCCTCTGAAAGCTGACAATGTCTCCGGAAGATTCTAGAAGAAACCACAGAGTGAACTAAACAATGGATTTATGGAACGGAGAGCGGGAAAGGGAGCCGAGGCCACTCAAAGTTGTCTGCCTAGACAGAAGCCCTGATTGGGCACATCTCTCAGTAAGTCCCATCCTCACTTGCGGTTTGGGAAGCTTGGGGGACGTGGAACGCTCTGCTTGTGGAATTCCTGCTCTGAGAGGTCCTAGGAGCGAAGAGCTGCATCCTGGCTCAGACAGCAGGAGACCGAGTCCTTCTTCACCTCGACGGAGACATTGGGCCTCTGTGCTCCATGTCTTCCTTTGTTTAATGGAACTTATTTTGTCCCACTTGACTTATGGAACATACAATCTATAATAATAGAATCTATAATAATAGAACATACAATCTATAATAACAAAAGGGTAATATGCTAATTAGACCAGACATCTTCTGGATGTCATTCCAGACGTCCTTCCTGACCAAGCCGGGGCCAGAGGGAGCCAGCCCGGCTTCTGGGTGCCTGCCAGGGACACCTGGAGCAAAGTCTGGGTCCTGGTGCCAGAGGGAAGCTGGTGCCAGCGGCCAGGGGAAGGAAGGCCTACTCTTGCATGAATTTTTGTGCATTGAGCCTCTAATAATTCAGTAACAGCCACCATTTACTTAGCTAGCACTTACGTTTGAGGCACTGGGCGAAGAGTTGTCTCATTTTCACAAACAGCACTGTTTATGTTTAATGCCTGTCCTATAGCTGGTGTAATGGAGGTGTGTGGAGACTAAGTAATTTACCTAAGGTTTGCATTTTTCAGTAAGTGGTGGATCAAGGATTTGAATGTGCGTCTACCTGGCCCTAGAGACCTAAGTCTCAACCTACAAACTGCTGTGGGGCTCGTATTAAAAGTGATAAAATCTAAACAGAAGAGCAAAGGGAACAGCCACGTATCCAGCAGCTATTACGAGTAACACAACTTCCAGGAGTCACGCATATCAAGTAATTTTAAGTTTATTTGTTTAAACCAAATATAATTCAGCTCAAGCCCCACTCCACCCAAGAAAACAGATTACCAAGCAGTTGAGTTAGCAGTCACTGATTAGGCCTTTCCCACCACCATTTTTCAAGACCCCCTTTTCTTTCTGGGGTCCTAAAACCTGGCCCCATCAGTGTTGGCCACCTACTGAGCATCCAGTGATTCCATTTGCTCTGCTTCCTGGGGGAAGGGAAGGGGGACCACACCCCCCGCCCCAGGGCCTGGCCTCATGGTAAATCCCAGGGCTCCCCAGACCGCTGCCCCGATGCCTGCTCTTCAGAGACAACCTCCCAGGCATTACTTTGGAGCAAAGCTCTCTGAGGACCCACATCCATCCTTCCTTCCCGCTCCTGAGATCCAACAGCCTGAGGAAAAGTCTGTTAACTCTCTGCCCAAATCAAATAAAAAACTCAGGCTATAAGTTGGACTTATCCTTCTGAACAAGAGAAAAAAGAGAGCACCCAAGCTTTCCTGGTGAATCTCCAGCCGGGGGAACAGGGCACAGTTCATTCTTCACCACCAATTCGGCCATATTGAATTCCTCATGAAGTGTCTATCACTGGGGTTATCTCATTTAATTCTACAAACTTGGCGAGGTTTCGGAGGGGGCTGGGCAGGAGTCCAGTGTTTTGTTACACTCTGCTCCTCAGCATGGAATGGTCATCAGCTAAGGGCGGACACAGGAGAGAAGAAGGAAGGAGAGTCTTCCTCAGATCAGCCTACACCACCAGGCTGTCGGGTGGTAAGAGGCAGCACTTTCAGGCATGACTATGGTCACTGATAATAGTTATTAAGCACCTATTATATCTAGATAATGTGCTAAACACCTTCACCACATTATCTCATTTCATCTCACAGCTAAGAATAGAATGATTACCCATTTTACAGATGAGAAAAGCAAGGCTAATGGAAATAAGGGCTTTCCCAAGGTCTTAGGGCCAGCAAGTGCTACAGGTAGTATTTGAACCCAGGCAAACAGATTCCAGAGATTCTGCTGGTTCTTTTATTCTCACACCTTTGCAACCCAAACTCAGGAGGAAGCTGTCACTGCCCTCTTTACCACTGAGCCAGGAAAGGGTGGAAGAGGTGAAAGAACTTGCTCAAATTAGTAGGAAACACAACTGGACTTCCGCCCCTCACCAGAGTCAGCGTACTGAAATCTTTGCCCTCCTTGAAGGAAAGGACTTTGAAAAGCTAAGGAGAATGTGCAAACCTAAGCCAAATTTTTCTCCAAAATTTGAGGGTGTCCTCGCCCCTAGGGGAGTCAGTAGGTCTTCCTAGGCTGTTGGGTTACGGGGTCTGGCAGGAAGGAGCTCCACTCTAACACAGTGGCCATTTGATCTGCGCTAGTTTGTGGAGATCTATGAAAATTAATGGAAAGGAGGGAGGAAGTGTTGTGAGAAACACGAATCCCGCCCTGCTCGCCAGGGTGGCCGTGAAAAACAGGAATTCTGCTCGCCATGGTGGCTGTGCTCCGATTGAAGGGGGCACTTCCTCCCCGGTCGGAGCGCCCCGGAGAGGTGGCCTCCTCCCATGTGGAGCTGCTGTCCTCATGGGAAGTGAGCAGCTCTGCTCAGACACCAGCCGCCAGCCTCTGAGGGCCCAGCCCTTTGGCCTCGCAGGCCTTTGCAGACCTCCAGTCTGCTCGCCGTGAACTGCCCGCCAGGCACTGCCCCAGGCTCTCTCCCCTTCACTCAGCCCTGCACGTCACCAGCCCTGTGAAGACCCCCGTCCTCCTGCAGATCTGTCTGTAAGTTGCCCTTTTGCCTACTTTCCTTTGTGCTTTCACTACATAAGCAGTGGCTGGGGGGGGGAGGGGGGCTGGGCAGGACTGGAATCAACGCTCATGTATGACTCAGCCCTGTCTCTGCTTCACAGGCAGCACGGACCCACTGTTTGTCCGGTTACATCACAGATGTTTATATGGTGCTTACTAGGTGTCATAAATTGTTCTAAGCAATTTATAAACATTAACTATTCAATCTTCTCAACAACGTTCCTAGTCAGTGTTAATAGCGTGCTCTTAAAGGCTTATGAACCAGCTCTCAGAGGAAAGTGACCCTTTGTGGGTTTGCCAATGACCCTGGTGTAAATGCTATCACCACGGGCAATCTCAAGCTGCAATGTGCTGTCACGCATGCGGATCTGGGAAGAGATGCCCATCGGCACAGCATTGTGTCACGGTCACCGCACAGGTAGAACAGACAGAAATAGCTCCCAGAGATCAATAATACTAAAATAATTAGGAATAATGAGTTTTGAGTACTTATTACCTTTAGTTTACTGCAACTTAACAAACTTGTTTAGTTTTTAATAATGGCTGATTGTAACAACCCGTTCACAAGTTTCCTAATAATTCCACATGGCTTTCCTGGGCCTGTCTGCCTCAGCATGTAATTGGTCTGTAGCACCGCTGCCATTTTAAGGAGGAGGAACCTGAGGCACAGAGAGGCTGGGTGATTCAGAAAGGGTCACACAGCTTGGAAATGGCAAAGCCAGAATTCAAACCCAGGCAGCCAGCCTCGGGATCTGGGCTCTTCTCCTACTGCCTCTGGCCTGCTGCTTCTCCTGCAAACCTGGGCCCTTCTGCCCCGGCGGTCAGCCCACACACTTCCTTTTGCTCTTCGGCTGGAACAAACATGGAAGTATTTGATGGGCGGCTCACGGAGGGCGTGGGTTTCAGTGCCGGGCCTTCCTGGGCCTTAAATGAGCTGAGACCTGCACGTGTCTCTGTGGCCAGGGCTCTCGGGATCTGCAAAGGGCTGGGGCAACCCTGGCCTGGCCCTCCTGCCGCTGTGGGCAACCTCCAGCCCAACTGTGCCTGCGTCTAACCACGTGGCCGGCCGTGATGGCAAGGAGGGCCTCTTAATGTAGCACAAATTATAGCTGGAACACAAGCAAATTGCCCACTTTTACTAGCACATAAACGGAGCGGAACCTTTGAGATAGATGCACATTAGCCTAACCAGCATCCATAATTCATACCTGCAGCCACGCTCCCTCACAGGCTGGCCCATCTGTTACTGCTGCCTGGGCTGCCGCAGTCCTCCCCGCCAACCTCCGGCAGTGCAGCACCATTCATCCGTCAGGATCAACTCCCAGGTCGTTTCCTAGTGGGACCGGGGCTGGGGGAATCGAGGGGAGCGGCTCTATAAGTCTCCCACCCAGCCCTGTGCCCTGATCAATACCCACAGAGCCAGCCAGCGGGGGCCCGGCTTTCCTGGAGCAGCCACTGGCCTGTCAGCATTGGCATCAGGGAGACTTACATCCTAGGCTCTGTGTACAGAACCTGGGAAGTTACTGTTCTCACCCCTTTTAGAGGTGGGGAAACTGAGGCTAAGGAACTCACTCCAGGTCACTCAGCTCTTAAGTGGCAGGGCCAGGATGTGAGCCCAGAAAATCTGATTCCAAAATCCATGCGCTTGACCACGACTCCTCACTGCCACCTGGAGGCAGGGAAAGAACCACAGCTCTCCCAGTGTGTCCCAGTGTATCCCAATCGCTAAGGAACTTGGCGGTTTAGCTACACTCAGTAACACTGCAGCAGGCTGACAAAACCCTGCTGTTCAGGTGGGGTTTCTTGTCCTATCGATACCTGACTAATTGTAAATGGCTAGATTAATTTTTTTATAGGTGGTTTAAAAAACTGTATCTTTGCCTTGGCCAGTGTGGCTCAGTTGGTTGCGCTCATCCCATGCCCCGAAAGGTTGTTGGTCTGATTCCCGAGGAGGGTACATGCCTGGGTTTCGGGTGTGATTCCCGGTGGGGACGCCTGGGATGAGGGTGGTGATGGATGTATCTCTCTCTCACTCTCTCTCCCTCCCTTTATCTCTCTAAGCATGTACTCACGTGAGGATTGAACTTTTTAAAAAACATTTTATAAAGACCTAAATCTTTTCCAGTAAGGATTTGGGGTCATGGAGGGGGCACCCAGAATTTAAAGACCCACTGCACACAGTTAAAATCTGGGTTCAGAGCCGAAAGGAGACATCCATCAAACACTCATATCCGTGAACACTTCCCTGGGACAAGGCTCTGGGCCCGCTCTGGGATTCAGTAAGACGTAGACTCAATGTCCCCAGCAGGCCAGTCGGGTAGAGACAGATAAATAATTGTGACGTGTGGCAGAATAGCACAGGGTGGATACCCACCAGCCTGCCTGCAGCCGTGTCTCCCTTCCCACTCCCGGGAAGGCAGAGACGGCGAAATCCTAGCACAGCGAGGGCTGCCATTTTAAGGAGGAGGAAACTGAGGCACAGAGAGGCTGGGTGATTCAGAAAGGCTGCAGGGAAGCCCTCCTGCCTCCGCGGGCTCCCACTATGAGGCCGTGTCTAAGTGTCCCTGTTTAGCTTCCTCCCACTTCCGAATCTTCATGGCCCGTTTCTGAGACCTCGTGTCCTCCACTTTGAAAACCGTGAACAGCAGAACAGTTAGAACCCCACTCTTCTCCCAGAAACCGCTCTGCTTGTCTCTCCCGGCATTTGTATCTCATCTCCATCCCTCTCCCTTGGGGCAGAACCACAGAGATAGTCCAGTTGGTGTGAGGTCCAAGGTCACGGAGCTGCCAGTGACTGGAAGCCGAGATGGCGTGCAGAGCTGAGAGTAGAGCAGAAAAGGGGAGGATGTGCTGCCGGAGGGTTGGGGGGGGTCTCAGTAACTTAGGAGGTCAACTAACAGCAGGGTCCCAAGCTGAGGCACCCCAGCATATGCCACCAGGCGTGGGAAGCCAGCGATAGGTCCCCATGACCATGGGGAGGTCCAGAATGTGAAGGAGGATGAGGGTGGGGTTAGAGGATGCTGCGAATATCCCCAGACTCAAGTATTCCCACTGCCGGGCAGCTGTGGGCAGCAGTGGCTGCTGGCGGCTCAGGCCTGGGCAGCGCGGTGCTGCCACGCCCACCGTCTGGCCAGCCTGCCCCCGAGGCCGGCGCCCTCACTCCCCAATAGATCGGGAGGTCATCCTTCACCGGACTGAGAGCTCAGCACTCCCACCGTCTCTCCCTGACCAGCCCGAGAGCGCTCTGCGCTTTATTACCTTTCAGTGACTTAAGCCCTGACTGAGCAACTTCATCAAGGTGTCAGCCTGAACAGATTTCCCCAGAACGGCCGGCTCGCGCAGGTTCTTAATGAAAAATATCGATTCCCGAGGATTAGTTGCAGATTTATGTGTCGGGATGCTGATCTCTCTGTCACCTGGCTCCTTATCGGTGGCTGGAAGGACCCAGCTCCCCTTGGAGGTTTGAAAAAAGCAATCACTGGCAGCTTAAGTCCAGAAAAACAGATAAACCCCGTGCCAGGGCCCGAGGAATACTTAACCAATGGCGGAGGGCACAGACCCTGTCCCTGTCTCCTCGAGGGCTTCCTCACAGGCTGGGTCCCGTGGAGGCCGGGCCTGGAGGGGGAGCACATCCCTCCTCCCGTTAGGACTGATCCGGGGCCTGGGGCACCGGGGGAAGCTGCTGCGTGCCCACTGTCTGGGCTGCAGACACTGGCTGGCAGGCACCGGCAGCTGCTGCCTGAGTGGCATTCAACCAGCACAGCCTCACAGCCTCGCTGGCTCTGCCACCTCGCCCCCCGTGAAATGTGAGGTGAAGCCCCAGGAGGAAGCCGAGACGCTGCAGAGCGAACGGTGCCGGCAGCCACGGTGGACAGAACAGAACAGGATTCTTTTTGTATCGGTTTGATACATGTCCATGGAACTACATATCCTACGAACCAGGACACCGTGGTCAGCAGTCAGACATGGGTGTCCGCTCTCGTAAGAAAAGCAGACAAAACAAAAGAACAAATGCGTGTAGCCGGAGCCCCGCCAGGGGGCTGCGGTGCGACAGCCTGTGACGAGGGCTCCCCTAGCCGGCGAGCAGAGAAGTCCCAGCGCGGAAGTGATGGTGGGGGGACAGCTGAAGGACAGGAGGCGGGGGCGGGAAAAGCGAAAGGAGGGACACGTGGGCGGGGAAGCAGTTGGAGCGAAAGCCCTGTGGGGGGAGCAGGGCGCCCCTGTGCGGCCAGGCTGCAGAGAGGGGCGTCCGGGTGCGGGGGCTCCGGAGAGGCCGGCAGAGACGACGTGGACGTGGGTCACTTCTGAGAACAGGAAGAGGCCACTGCAGCTATCGGGCGGAGGGCAACCTGATCAGATCTCCACTCGGCAAAGAAGAAGGTGCTGCTCGTGAAGAGCTGCTGGAAACTGCT
This sequence comes from Pipistrellus nathusii, assembly GCA_963693515.1. Taxonomy (NCBI): domain Eukaryota; kingdom Metazoa; phylum Chordata; class Mammalia; order Chiroptera; family Vespertilionidae; genus Pipistrellus; species Pipistrellus nathusii. Next base: position 99,120,847 of record OY882861.1, on the reverse strand, counting down.
TTGCTCTTGCAGAGGAGGGTTGGAGGAACTTCAGTGGTCCAGGCGAGAGATGAAGCGACGATGCTGCTGGAGACGGAGAGATGGGGACACACTAGCCTTTAGAGAAGCCACAGGCATTGGTGCTGGCTGCAGTGGGTCTGGGGAGAAGGAGGGAAAGGGGGGAACAGGATGACTCCCAGACTTCTTGTTTTAATCCCATGGAGGACGTGTCCTGTTGGGAGAGAGAGAGAGAGAGAGAGAGAGAGAGAGAGAGAGAGAGAGAGAGAGAGAGAGAGAGAGAGAGAGAGAGGAGAGAGAGAAAGAGAGAGAGAGAGAGAGAGAGAGAGAGAGAGAGAGAGAGAGAGAGAGAGAGAGAGAGAGAGAGAGAGAGAGAGAGAGAGAGAGAGAGAGAGAGAGAGAACATTAACCAGTTGCCTTCTCTACGCACCCTGACGGGAGATCTAACCAGTAACCTTTTGGTGCCCAGTCATGTTCCAGCTAACTGGGCCACCAGACCATGGCCTCCTCATTTTGGCCCTGCAGGGTTTCTGTAACCACTGGGAGCCCCGAGCACAGGGGTGGCTGAGGTCTTCTGTGAAGGGCAGACAAAGGCACATTGGGCTTTGTAAGCCCCCCATCTCTGGTACTCAGCGCCTCTGTCACAGGGAAAGCTGCCACACGCGGTGTGTACGTGGCTAGGTCCCGTAAAACTCTCCAGAACAAGTGCAGTTTGCTCACCTCTGCCCTGGAGAACTTGGAGGAACTCGGAGATTGGGCTGAGCTCTGGATGCCCCAAGGAGATGGAGCAGTCCACTGACGCAGGCCCCTTCCGGCCTGCGTGGACCTGCCCAGGGAGAGGAAGCGCAGCACGAGGAGCCTGGGGTCCCAGGCCCCACAAAGACCTAGGACAGCAGGAGGCTGGAGCTGGGACGATAAAACAGACCCCGCTTCCCTGGACCCCTCAGGGCGCCCAACACTTCCCAGAAAGGAAGCCAGGCAGGTCCTGCCGATGCAGAATCATCAGCACGTGCAGCAAACTTTAAAAATACCTGAAGAGCACGCCAGAAACTAGCAGGCCCTCCCTGCAAGAGACCTTCACATGCATGCATCTTTCTGTCAAGTTCGTTTTTGAACCTCCGGAATAAATTACTCAAGTATTGGCTCCTCAAAAAAATTAAATTTTTTAATAAATTTCTTTATCAATTAAACTAGAGGCCCGATGCATGAAATTTGTGCAAGGGGCTTGGTCCTTGCAGCCCTGCTGGACATTGCAACCCCGGCTTCGTCTGGAAGGTCATCCAGATGGTTGTTCTGCTGTTGGATCTAATTAGCATATTAGCTCTTTATTATATAGGATTTGTTATATAAATTTCCTTACAAAACACACTCTGTCTCTATATGGACAGAAATGTGTCTAGTTACCTACCATTAGTTCTTTTTAACATTGGAAAATTAATATTCAATCATAAAATCACAACTAAAATCAGGCGTGGTGTTAACGACGGCTGGCGAGTGCTGAGAGTGCTCGTTCCTTGGCCTGGTCCCAGGTCGGCTCTGTTCCCAGGAGCCCGCTCCAGCCCCTCCTCTGTGTTTTAAACACTCCCCATCTTCGGTGACAGCACCCTTTTCCCTCTGGGGAACACGCCTTCCCATTTGGGAGACATTCTGGTGGGACTGTCAATCAAGAGGTTCCACCCTCCAGGCTTGGTCATCTGACCAATCAGATTGCCCCTCCCTGGAATGAGTGTGGAAGGTGTCCAGCAGAGGGAGAGAAACAGAAGTGCCTTGAACAGTTTTCCAATAGTTCCCGTTGCCTAGATCCTTGAGGCAGAACTTTCTAAAGGTATGATGGACTTCTGTTTCCATTTTAATTGATGTTTTTCTAAATTGTCCAAATCCGTTTTGTAGCTGATAAAGTGACCCTGCTTTAAATTTCCAATGTCCCCCTGTGGCCTACAACACAAAAGACAGTCAGGATACGCAGGTCCCAGCTCGCTCCGATTTGGTGCCCTTGCCCTGCCCTTGTCCCCACCCGCACCCCCTGCTTCGGCCCTTAGAATGTCCGCTCTTTCTCCAAATGCACACCTCCGCCCTCTGCCCCAGCTTTGTCACCTGAACATTTCCTCCTGGCTATTTGAGGAATAAGTGTCCAACACAAAGATGTCTTTGCCACTGTTTGTGGCAGTTCTTCACAGCCAGCGAGGGGATGGTCCGAAGGCCCATCGGTTGGAGGAGGGATACAGCGTGATGTCAGCAGTGAAGGGACAACTATGGACACATGTGACAACATAGGGGATCTCAAAAGCATTACGCTACATGAGATAGCGGGACACGTAGACTGCATATTACATTACTCTATCTTCATGGAATTTCTAGAAACACATTTGTGGTTGCCTAGAGCGGGAGGAGGGAGTAGGGGCCAACTGTGAAAGGAATGAGGGAACTGGGGTCGATGGAAGTATTCTAAACCTGGAGTGTGTGGCATTGCACAATTACATACGTTTGCTAAAAACTCATCGAAATACACACTTAAAATGGGTGAATTTTAGTGTATGGTACTTCAGTAGAGCTTTGTAAAAATAAGTGCTCAACTATGAGAAAAATGAAAGGAGAGAAAAGCAGTGCTGTCGGGTGGGGGAAGGGTGTGGGGCTGGGAGAGGGACAAACACACCCCGCTGTGTTTCAGGAAAACGGGAAGCAGCTGGTGAGTGGCAGAACCAGATGCGAACCTCAGCTCTCTGACCTCGTCACGGAGCGGCCTGTCCTCCCAGGGCCAGCCACTCCGGGTTAACGGGGTGCACGTGCTCCACGCCCATCGCCGGAGGTGGCCCGCACGTGCTCCCGTGGACGTGTCAGCAGGAGGCTCCCAGCGCCCCGGCCCCGCAGCTCGCCCCCGCCTGGGCCGCCCCTCCGAGGGGCGCGGGCCTGGGTTGGCTGGGTGCCCTCGGGGCATTGCTCACAGCAGAGAATCGCCCAGCACTGCAAGTGCCCCCAGATGGCTTCATTGCCCGTGGCTGTTAAATTGGTTTTGAACAAGACATAATTCTTCAAGTGCCTGGTGAGCTCTCTGGTTTGCTCAGGCAAGATTCCATAAAAATGTAAATAATCAGAGCACTTCTGGGATTATTTATCACAAACTGACGTGCAGCTGTGAATTTATGTATTAATTCCAGTCTGAGCGTCAGTGGGTGGAAGATGAACGTGAGAACAGACTCTGCCGCTAGATCCGCCCTGTGCTCCCCTTTCCCCTCAAGATCCAAGTGAAGCAGCCCCCTGGCTGGGCCTGAGAGACACTGGGCAGGATCGGAACGAAATCAGGAGGCGAGCTGGACAGAGGTCTCTCAGCCGCAGGCTGACCTCTGGCCTCTGCCTCTGGCCTTGCTCTTGGAACTTCAGCCCCTTCCTCAGCACCTCCCGTGGCT